>JABCMJ010040388.1:0-10381 GCA_014822125.1 Arbutus unedo | reverse complement strand
ATGTGTCCAGAATCTTAAAATTCTCAATAATATGTGAACCACATATGTATCAAATGATCTGCGTCCCGATATATCCAAAAACTATGTGTTCCTAGTTTTTTCCTAATTTATTTTGGTCAAGTCTTAAAGCTAGATACTAATTAACAAATTCAATTTGTTTTCCTTTTTCACAAGTAAAAACCATAAAATCACCTCTTTTTCCTTTTCTCTGTCATAGATTCGCGATTTAATCTGAATCCAAATTTAGAATCCGTAGGAATGATAACCCTTTGGACTAAATTCCAGAAAGAAAAAATAAATAAATGTTTTTCTTCATCTCATTCAATTATTGATATACGATAAAAATAAATGATATGTATAATTAATTAATACATTTTTATTTTTTTATAATTCTATACATCTTTATTTTATTTTTTGTGTCCTCCTAAAACAAAAAGTTACTTTTCTTTGGACTCTTTTTTTTTATTTCCTATTCAAATAAAAAACGTAACTAAATCTAGTATAATTTTTGTCTTGGTTTTTCTCTTCCTTTTTGTCACGTCTAAAATTTTAAGACCCACTCTTATTTCGATTCTTCTCGAGGGAGCATGTTTTTCAAATTATTTTCAAAATAGGTGTCATTTTGCCGTTACCAAGCATGCCGTTTAGTTGAGTGAGGTTACCCATTAAATACTGATCGAGGAGAATAGTTTACGAAATTTAGTGATAAAATAATTTGGGGTGTGTGTGTGTGTGAGCGCGTGGCTACTCGTCGTGAGAATATGAATCCCAAGACTGATTTGAAGCTATTTCCAGAAGTTAAATGCCCTTTGAAACTAAAAATATGAATTAGGAATATATTGTTGGGGAGGGATATTAGACCCCTGATTTCCTTCATGCATAGTGATTTATAGATAGGAAGTGATCAATTTTTTGGGCTAAATTACTAATTAGTAGACAAAATCAATTCCAAAATCAAGTGTTGGACCTCCCTTATGGTAGCAGAGTTCACATCATTAAATATTCTCCCTAAGAGAGTGTTGAAGGTGATTGAGTATTTGTTAAGAGCCTTTTTTTTTTTTTTAATTTTTTTATCTGGCTCTGAACTGATCAACAAGACTGTTGGGGCAAAAGTTTCATGAGAACACATTTGTTCTCCTCATCAAAAAGAAGAAGGGTTGGGACTCAAATCTTTAATCATATGGAATAAAGCTGTCATTGCCAAGCACATATGATTTTTGATTTTAGGAGAAGAACAATTAATGGGGTGCCAATGCGCCAAGTCCTACTTGCTTAGAGGAAAACTTAGTTTCTAGAGTGATAAGGTTCTTGGTGACCGTTGTTCAGTATGAAGGAAACTTTTGACCCTCGGAGTTGATGTCCAACCTTTCACCACAAAATTGGTGATGGCCACTCCACCTCATTCTGGTATGACAACTGGGATCCTCTTGATCCTCTAATTCAACATTTTGGTCCTAGGATAGTATACGATCAGGTCTACTCTTAAACACTCTTTTCAACTCACTAATACTTTCACAAGGGAGAGAGAAGCTCCTCCATCTCTCTAATCATTAACTAGGTTTCTATTGAGGTTGATGGGACGATCATCATGGCAGATGGCATGGGAATTCAAGCATTCAATGGGGTTCTCCTCAAGCATTTAGTCAACTTGGTACTTTTCACGACCATGTCATCAATGTACGCCTCTACCGTAATGCCAAGTTGCTTTGCGAATATTTTCATGACCATTCTCTGGTAGCTCGCTCTGGTATTTTTCAGGCCAAAGAGCATCACTTGGTAACAATAGAGGCCCCTTGGTTTGATGAATGCCGTCTTGTCCTTGTCTGGGCCAAACATAGCAATATAGTGATAGCCTCTGTAGGCATCCATGAAGCCCATATGCTCGTGTCCAATCATTGCGGCAACCAACTGATTGATTCGGGGGAGGAGGAAAAAACTGTCATTCGGGCATGCATCATTGGGGTTGGTATAATCTACACAGACCCGCCACTTGCCATTCTTCTTTTTTTACTACAATGGTGTTTACCAGCCAACCAGATATTGGACCCCGATATGGACTTTGAGGGAGAGGCCAATGACAGTTCAAACAATAGTGTTGACATGAGGGAGATGCCCAGTGCATGATTTGGATGATGATGTGCATATTGTCGAGTATGTGGTTCCATAAGCAGTGGAGTATCCTCCGTCACCTACCTAGTCTCGGGCACATCACCCATGTTGTTTTCGTATGGCTGGTACCTTAGGCGATGTTTTATGTAGTAGGAGAATCAGTACTTTTTTTTTCTTATAGTGTTTATGGATTGACGATGGGATCTATGTTTTTGTATATCTTGGACTGGATGATTAGTGGACATATAGGAAATGTCGGCTTTAGGTAGGTTGACCCTTAGCCACATATGTATGCCAACACACTTTTTGTACATCCTATACTTTTGTAACTCAAGGTCATTATAATCTATGAAAAGCCTCGTTTGATCCTAAAATTTGTGTTTAATTCCTATTGTAATGCATTGATATCGTTGCATGTTCGAGTCAGGGCATTTTACTTCCATTTTCTGTTTTATACGGATTTAGCTTCATAGTGCAATTTTGCTTTATGCATCGTAGTTTTTGAATGCATAGTCTATTTTTGTTCGACTATTGTATGCCTTAGCGCATTTGTATGGGATATGCTTGTGAGCTGTTACCCGAGCGAATTCAATTGTTAGAGTTCCCGCGAGCTTTCGGAATCAAGGCTTATTTGATCACCTTGAGTTTTCGTACATCATGTAAATTGAGTTGTTCATTATGGTTCATGGCATAATCACATGAGAGTGTCACGTTTAGCACTTGTTGATATGCATGCACCTTTGTATCCGTCCACAAGCATATGTGTTGTTACTTGGTAGCTAGATGTGAGGGATATCTTTTTGCATTTTCAAATTTTATATTGAAAAGTTGCCAGGGACTAACAATACTCAAGTTGGGGGTTGTGATTAGCGCATAATATTGCATATCTATCAGCTCATTACATCTATTTTGGCATACGTGAGAGAGTTTAATGCATTTCATAATCGAAATTGCCCGTAAGATATTTCTTGTTCTATTGCAGGATAATTGTGTTAAAAGGATCATCTCGCGTCGTTATTATGACACCCAAGTATTCCTATCAAGTCCCCGAGTCCTAAAACACATCGTCAAATCTATCATGGCTCGGGAAAGTGCCAAGGATCGAAAGAAGTCCCAAGAGCCGAGGAGATTCTGCAAGTTACTTCATCCGGATGACTACAGATCATAGAAGGCCAAAATCAAATGATGCAAGGTACTTCAACCGGATGACCTAAATTTACTCAACCAGTAGACCTTTGATGTCGACAGGCCCTTTTTACTGACTGATTGAAAATGTTCTGTGTTTGCCCCGAGCCCCGTGCAAAGAGTACTTGGAGACCAAATGATGCTAAAGATGAGAGGTGTTTTATGTCACTTCATGAGGACTTTTTGGGGGGGTTTCCATGGCTAAAACATTCAGATTTTGGGGTATCTCATGTATTACGTTTTATTACACAAGTTTAGATATACAATTCTAGAGAGGGTTGAGAGCTCACATATTTTCTTTTGTAAGTTTGTGGTAAATTCTCTTTGTATTTTTTAGTCTTTCCTACATTGTAACCAAGTTCCATTGAAGAAATAGAAGGTTAATCTTGGTGTTCATATATTTTGTACCATTCAATATAAGGTAAGTTTCATTATATGTTGCTTTTGTTTTCAATCCTCGTGTTGTTTCTCCATATGATAATGTTAGACTAGGTATTTAGACTTGGTCTTGAGATGATCATTACCTAGGCAACTAAAATATCTTCTTCTTTGGTTTTTAAAGTTTGTTAGAAAATGAATGTTGTTATTACTTTTAAAACTAAGGTGGAGTGTTAAATCTTTGATTGGGTGTACTCAAAGTACTCTTGCGACATCGTCAATGTCCTTCATTCTTTGACTATGTTAAATCTTTGATTGGGTGTACTCAAAGTGCTCTTGAGACATCCAATGATTAGGTCAAGTCCTTCATTCTTTGGCTATTTTTTCTTGAACAAATTCATTCTCCAACACGTCTTATAAGTTAAACAGGTTCATTGACATATTTTCTAGCCATGAACATAAGACTTTGTTCTTGGTTGAGTAGCAAAGAAGATATCGATTGCCTAGATTATAGATGAAGGGATTCAAAATACCAAGCCTCCCTATTATCTAATCACTTTTCTCGTTTAGTTTCTTGTTCCTTAGTCTTAATACCAAATCCAAGCTAAAAAGGATTGGCGTCCTAAACGCCAAATTCGCGCAAGCATACTTGCCTAAGCATTAATCGTTTTTTCCTTATGGATCGATACCCAAAACTCTCCGCTATGCATTTCCATCAAAGAGCAGAAGGAGTTCGGGATTTTAAATTAAATGTGATTGATCCTAGAGCCACAATGATACACTACTTCAGGTCGACCATTAGCATGGATTGCATGGCGTGTTTGGACTGATGCACTATTTTTGAAAGCTTAACTTGTTGAGTTATTTAATATATTTTAAACTACTATTTTTGGAAAAATATACTGTAACCCTTAAAACATTTGATTTGATGTGAAGGTTTTATCGGGTTGAAATGACCCATTTTATAAGTTATTATCAAACTTGATGTTTCTACACATCATGAATGAATATTTGGAGGTAATCATTTATTTATTGTTTACTTATATTAAAAATTGAGGGCGTGGTGTGTTTTGTTGATGATCTCATGATCTTTTACAAATGTGATGTAGCCTCTATTTCTTGTAACCAGTAAGCTCTTGAGGAGTTCAAGACCCTCTGTGGTCTATCACCGAGTCCTGGGAAGAGTAATGTTTTCATCTCTGGTGTCAACACCCCATTTAAAGAGTCTATTCTTTCCAAACTACAATTCAAGGAAGGTACTCTACCTGTAAGGTATCTAGGTATTCCCTTGTTGTCTGCCAAGTTGACATATTCAGAATGCAAAGTGCTGGTGGACATAATCACATCAAAAATCAAGTCTTGGACCACTAGATACCTCTCTTATGCAGGTAGAGTCTAGCCCATTAAACCAAACAAACAATGATAGTAAGACTATAGACATTATTAACCCTCAGTGTGTTTGATTTAGATTAAGAACAAATTTTTCTGAGTAGAAGTCATTTTTTGGTTTGCATGCCACCATTAGCTCACGCCTTGTAATTTATTTTACATGCTTTTGATTTATACGCATTATGAAATCGTATCATTGGATTATTCTATGAATTTGAGAAAATGTGAACTTATATTTATTGTCTAGTATATTGTAAGATATGAAATCAATGTTTATGCCATTTCAAAAGCAATGTTACTTTTCAATTACATATTCAAGGAATACTCAACGAGTTTGAAATAAAAATACTATGAAATAGGGACTAAAGATACTAGCAATGAGATAGGGATGATAAGGGTTGGAATATCTTTTTTACATGGTCGCTTCTTGTTCAGACCGGTAAAAGACGTTGAATCTCATATCATTGAAATTATTTACATGAAAATTTATAGTATTTTTGACAGATATGTATAGCTCTGGGCAGTTGAGTGATTATGAGATAAGTTATTAGTGTGATGAATGTTTAATATCAAACATTTTCGTGAACTACACAACTTGCTACATAAGAGGTTTTTTTTTTTTTTTTTTTTTCTTTTCTGAAAAAACATTTACATCCATGAACATGTAATTTAAGTATTCAAGTTCCTATACTAGCTTTAGTGCTAACGGTTTCAAAATAAATATTTCTCAAGAGATTCAAATTAAAGGAGGTTGCTTGTTACGCACGTTAGAATATTCAATGGTATTTTTTATGTTATCCTGATTGTGCGAACTTTATAACTTCCACTTAAATTTAAATAATGTTGAAGATATTGTTGGGAGTCTTAGGTTCGAGTTAGGTAACATCCTGCCACGTCCTTTAAAATTTTCTTTTTTAGGTCTGTAATAATATCTACTGCACTTAGACAGTTCTGAATTATAAATGTTATAATTCCATAGTTAGTTGTAATAATGGGACTGGAAAATCCCTAAACTCTTTTCTTAGAAGGCCTTATATGAATTTTGAAAGGAGGACACCTACAGTTACGAGAGAGCAATTCTCGACGGAAAGGATAAACAGCGACCATTGAATCCGCCTCCCATTGCATAATAAACAAAGTTGATCCAACTCTGGTTTACAATTAAGTTCAAGTAGATATGCCAAAAATGAAGTACGTTCGTTGTAGATTTACAAGTTAAAATATATCTGTGTACATGTAAAGACTAGGACCATTCCATCCCACATTAACCAAGTCATAAAATCTCACAAATGTCACAGAAGACCTTTGCAAAACAAGTAATGCGAGTATGAAGTAATCCTGTCAACCTCCGCCAGATCTGATGAAAACGAAGCTATATGAGCAGATACAAACTATAGGAATTTCATGTGCAATAACCAACCAAACAAATAAGTCAGATGGGCCAATTTATAATGCTTCAACACAACCAAACAAATAACAAACAGCAATTCCAAAAATAGGATGACAACATTCTATGGATTGCAAATGTTTCAACCCAGGAACCGAATCTCAAACTACAATGTTGTTGTATCAGGAATAGTTGCCGTTGGTTGTCTTGTGACAGCAGCCAAAATGTCAGCATAACCCACCACCCCAACCAAGACGTCATCATTTTCAGCATCAGTGACCCACACATGAGTGGCGCGATGAGACAGCACTTGAGCCATGACCGCAGCTAACGAACTTGTAACCTTACAGGTCAAAGGTGCACTCCTACCCCTATACATGCTCCTACCAACACCAAGACTTGGAGGTTTTGGAGCATCGCTAACAAACCCAATGCTTCTACTGCTGAACTTCTTTGGCCGCATTGTGGTGCCATTAGCGGGTGAATTATTATCTCGAGCTCCAGATGTTGCAGCTGCTGCATTAACCGTAACATCATCATCTATTAGTACTGGTTGTGACGACCTCAAAGCGACGTTATCCTCAACCCCCATCACAAACTGTCCTGCTGACAGATTAGCCAAGGCCCAAGCTGCAGCTAAGTAGTCGCATTTCCAAAGCTTGCAGGCCGAAATCTCTCCGATGATCTTATATTGGCCATCTAATGTGGGCTCCACAACAGCAACTGCGCTTGGGTCCTGGGGAAGCTTTTGGGTGACTTCAATAGCTGGATGGGATGCTTGGATGCAGTAGTAGCTTGGGTTGATGGCCCCGAGGGAAGATATGGAAGAAAGAGGAAGAGGAGCCAATGCACCAAGGCAACCGATCAGGAAACGGATGACGTCTTCTCTCGATAGGCAACAGAACTTTCCATGGGTGGTGGTCGTGGTGGTTGTAGAAGATGCCGAAGGGCGGTTGATGTTGTTGGTGCTAGAGTTTTCAAGGTTCTTGAGCCACTTCCCGCTGTAGAAAATTGAAAACCGCTTGCTCATTCCTTTCCATACTACACTTTTAGGCACAAGAAGACGCCTAACACCCTGCTTAATCATCTCCAGCGCATCTATCAACCTTGAAGACAAACCAGAATTGCTTCTGTCAGGATCAGGAAAAAACAATTTATGTATTCAAACTTCTGCTTCTACTTCAACTTTAATTCTTGCTTTTATAAAGGTGAAGTAAAGACAAAATCGAAAGATCCCGGACTAGAGTTTTAGTATATTTTGAGGCGTTGTTACTTATGATACTTGAATAATCTGTAAGGATAACCACTGGAGTATACAGCAAAAACTCATTATCAACCCACACAAAAGTCCTCCATTATACATGTTTATGTTTGAGAGCATCAAATGCTCTCAACAATGTTTTGAGTGTCTTCGGAGTTGAACACCAATTCTAAAGAGTAAGATTGTCCAACTTAAGATGTCTGAGGTCCCCTTTAATATGGTTGGCAGCATAGGTCCTATTAATCTAGATGCCATATTCAAGGAATTCCTTGGTTAAGTCCAGGACAATCATATTGTTTCTCTTGTTATGTGCCCTAAGCACAACTTATTCTGTGTCTCTTAAGGGCATCTACACCAAACTCTCTAAACACCCTCGTTCTCCAATTTGAGGAGAAATTTTTTTTTAACAACCCCCACATCAGCCTCTCTATCCCTTCTCCCTATTTTCCAAAATGAATAGTGACTCCCTAATTTTAGGGTGTCACTATTCACTCCTAACATTTTATTTTTATCATTTTTTTTATTTTTTCTCCTCCCTTATAACATTTGAATTAAATATGAAAGTAAAAAAGAATATTTTAATAAAATAGGGATAGAATAGAGAGTCTAACGCAGGAAATATTACAAAATATGGCTCCCTAAAATAGAAAAGTGAGATTTTCTCTCTAATTTGGTGCAAAAAATAGGAAGACTGGTGCGGATGCTCTAACACCACCAAGTTAATCAAATCAAACCATCCACTAGCTGCCCTATCTTTCACTTGACACAATCCCAAAAGGTATCTCCTGCTTCGGTTCCATTTTAGATTCCCCCACAACAAATATAGTACGCACACGCACGAGCGCGTGAGTGTGTGAATCCAGCCAATGGGAAAATAAACAATCCACCATGTCTGAAATTTACAGAATCATAATTAATATTTCAATTATCCACAGCAGCAAACATAAAAGGACAACTTTTGACAAAGGTACCACATTCTCCCTTATTGTATAATTTTCGGGTTAAGAAACTTACGATTCCAGTTGGCGACTAGTGATTTGTCACATCCTACTCTTTTGTTATATTAATCTAATTTTCATTTGTTTCATGTGTCCAAAATGCGCTCACCATATTTGTTAGATAACTACCAGAGTGTTCTTCAATCATGCTAAAAACAAACCAACTTTTACAGCTATTACCATCGTGGCTTTGAAGCACAAGAAAACAATACAAAAGACAAATCCCCTAATTAGTAACTCAGCAATCCTCCAGTTATCAAAACTCACACAAGTATAAAATGCCAATTGAGCTTGAATTGTTTTTATGATGTGGCAGCCATAGCTCAGTTGGACAAGAAAATTAAGTTTTGAAGCTTAAAAAAGGCCTCAGTACCCATGTTACAGGGAACAGGGAACCGCTTCGACCAAGACAAACTGATTGTACCTTTTGTAAAACCTTTTTTTATCTTCCACTGTTAAGAAGTTTATAAACTAATGAAAGCATAATAGACAAAGTTGTATGGTAATAAAAACACACCTGTTTAGGCATATTAGAAAGGTATATGCTACCTTACCCATGTATCGTACTTCATACTTTTTGAAGAGTCCATGTAATATAGGCACATCAAGTGCCTCTCATTCCAATACAAGGAACACAAATGGGACGGGGAGCATAGTATGCCCCGTGCTCTTAAATGTGCTACCATAGGGATAGGCTTGTATGGATCACACTAATACTCTGAAGCACTTTCAAAGGTGAGAACAATTTTTTCCAACTATTAGGCATCTCACATTATCTTCTTTGGTTTTCTCCGAATGAATCACGCAAACAAAAGATATTAGCGTCTTGTTGGTGTTTTTCAGTGATAGAACACCACTCACCATAGATTACATTGCATTATATTTGTCTCTTTTCCCCCTGAAGAAATATTTCCTCCATATGGACTAAATTGCAGTTTCCCAGAGTAAGTGACACAAAAAAAAAAAAAGGTGGGGCCGAAAACCCACCCAGCCCCTTATTACATGTCCCCTGATTAGTTTCATCCTCAAACCCTATTTTGGGACCATGATTGCCTCCCACGTTATTCACAATCATATGAATGCTGAAGATAAAAATTTAACTACATACTGTCTGTTGAATTTACAAATAATTTTCCTCTCGTTGTCCTGAAGATAATTTTCCTAACTGTCGGCCTTGAAGAATTCAATAAAGATAAAAGCGCCCCTTGCAAAATCTATTTCTACTTAAAAGAATCCAAGAACCATTTCCTATTGCCTTAGTCAGATATTGAATTTTCAAAATCCAAGAAACACTTCTTAATGCAGTAGTTAGAGTTAATTTCCCACTTTTTAGTGACCACTCTAAGGTATTATCAATCCAAAAGTCATAGCCTGTAATGACTCTATCCCATTGCTGAAAATAGTTTGGCAACAAATTCCAAGTCAAACTTGGAGCTGACGTAATAAAAAAAAGCGGGAAATGGAATTCTCATTAAAAGTATTTTTATTGAGTAAAGAACAAGCCCCATGATAAAAAACTACAGGGTGCCATTTACTCTCTTTGTCCCTAATGCCCTGATTGGATAAGGGGTTAAGGGGTGCCTTAACTAAGGCTGGGTAAAAAAATGGGGCTGTGTTAATTAGCCCGTGTGCTAATTAACACACCTAGAATTACCTTATTTAGTCTCAACACCC
>JABCMJ010040387.1:0-13352 GCA_014822125.1 Arbutus unedo | reverse complement strand
GTATTATTTATATGTTTGAAATTGAGAGCGTGACACGCTAGATGCATGCAAACTGTATAGGATCAAGACATGATCTAACGAAATTATGTGATCGTTTCAAACTACGTACGTGGGAATAAATTTTATTGTGCGGAAATTTGTATATATCTAGAACGAATTAATACACAACAAAATTTATGTACGTGAATGAGGAATGTTATCGAATCGACTTTTAAATATGTGACGTTAAATATAAATGTGTGAAATTTTTTATTTATATGGACTTTAAATCATTGGTTTAAATTTTCAATATTTTTTGAAATTTTGGATCTTCACACTCACTCTTATCTACTCACATAACCTACCAACCAAACCAAGTACAAAATAATCATTCTCCCTTGATACAAAACTCAACCAAATACAGGCTTCTTTAATCACCTTTTTTAAGCCTCTCATCTACCATGCCCATCCTCTTAGTTAAGACACCTAAAACTATGTCCCCGTCCAAGCCACAAAGGACTTCAACGTGGGGAAGTATACGTCCTAAACGCCCTAAACAAAGTCCTAAGCGCGGTAGAATCGATGTTCAGCCTCCAATAAGTACAGGATTAACACTGTTAATAGATGTGATGGCTAAAATTATTAGCTCACACAAGGTGTCAACCATATATATACACCACAGATTAATTATCTATTTAGCAAGGGAATATAATATCAGCTCGAATTACATATCCTCATACATGAGGTATACTAATCCGAACCTCTCCCTATCTATACGTATTCCCCTCCTTATTCACATTCTCTAATTACGCAAATGTCTCTTCTCTTTTCAAAATTCATCATCCACTAATTCTTATCTACCCATACCCAACTACCAAACAGTAAAAGGAACATAATTTCAATGAATTATACCTTTTATGACTGTGAAAACACACTTCCATTATACTCAACTAAGGTACGCTGCTCTTGTTAACTAATAGACTTGGATACTGTCGCATTCGCAGCTACAGTTTTCCTCAAGTGCCTTTGCACAAATGTGTTGAATAATTGCCGCATGTATTTTGGAGCAACTATCAAACTCTGTTGGTTTCTTGAAAAAGTAATGGAATATATCTAATTACTTTTTTAAGCAAAACTGTCCAATCTCCAAGAAACGAGGTTATTTTAAGTTATCTAGTTATACTTGAATATTGTTTATAAAAAGATTGCGTATCACACGTCTAGATGTTGTTGAGGACTAGGGGAGGGGGCTCAATCACACAAAAACCGAAAAGGGTTTACCGAAAAGTTATGCCGACAATTTTCATCATTTATTTCTGTCCATTTTAAATAGGTGATTAAGCTTTTTTTATTATCTAATTCGTTTCAAAGTAACATTAGTCAAGCATCCACTGTAAAAATGCTTAAAATGTAAGTGTTACTGTCTCTAATTCACCATGATAGCTGCATAATTAGGTAATGAGCATTTGTGAAAAGTTGCGCATTCATTAATACCTGTAGATTTTGGTGAAATAATAAGCGTTTGATCTTAACAAGTGGTATCAAGATCAAGAGTTCCAAATCAAACTCTCCTAGATAGCATGCTGCTTGAGGGCAAGTGCTGGAAGGGGGATTGTTCGGCGGCGGCCGCGGCCAAGTGAGCAAAGTCCAGCATCCAGCCAAAGTGGAGGTCAGATAGGCCAAGTGTCAGTTGACCCATTAATTTTTTAGCTCGCTATGTGATATAAAAAAATTTAAGTTACGCATTCACTAATATGTGTAGATTTTTCCAATCGTATACTGTGAAAACTGGAGATAGTTTTTGTTAATGAATACACATGCTAATGTATATTTATGGCTATGATTTAGGCAATTATCATATTTCGTATGTTTCTATATTTCTGATGTATTCCATGTATAGGTTGTCATCTTCCTCCTATATAAAGGAGCTCTTGTACATTGATTCAGACACAATATATTAGAGAGACAATTCTTTCTCTCTCTCAACTTCTCTAACAGTTTTGAAGTCAAATCACACCAATCAAAGGCTAATGTGAGTCTAAGGAGAAGGATGCTACAGCAGGGATGAACTTGTTTCACTTCTGGCAACAAGTAGCTGCAAGATGGCATTATGTTTGTTCTAGTTTTTATCATGTTATGAAACTAAGCTTTGTTCTTAAATCCTGTAATGCTATGTTCAACCATTTTAACATAGGATTCATGGCGAGATCCTAATTTGTGTAATAAAAGAGATTAACCATTATAAGGAAGCTGACTTTGGGAAGCTTGATTACTACTATGAAATTTAGCCTAACAATTGGGAGATATGGGAAAACCATGTGAAGCTTAGGCCTTTACTTCACTAGGGTTTAGGAGGTGCATAGCTACTAATTAGGTGATCATACCAGGCCGAACTGCTACTACATGGCATAATTTGGAGAATATTGACTCATGCTTCTACTTTCAGAAGGGTCATGAAGTTCAAATTTTGTTTTTGCTTGATAAATAACATATTAAGTAAATGAGATAGTAGTACTTATAAAAATGACTATTTGCGATTGGAATCCATGACCATCAAGTTACATTGGAACAACCTTACTGTTGCGACCGGTCCACACTTCATAGCAATACTTTTGTGTTGACAAATAAATATTACTACGATATGTATGCATGTGTATATATATAGATATGCATTAAACAAAAAGGATGTAGCCATAGGCTTATCATTTGGGAGGACCCTCAGGGCATCATTTTCATACAGCCAACTTCCCTATTTAAACCCCTCCATTCCCTCTAACCCCCCTCCACACATTGCTTCAAAACAAACAAACTACAAAGGGGTCTATTCTCTTCTGCTCTCTTCTTTGGTCCCATCCATCTCTCAAAATAGGTAAAACTACATTCCATGCTTAGAAAGTTTCTCTACTCTGTTACTTCAACTACCATTTCCATCTAAAACTTCCCTACTGATCACCTTCCTGTACCGACAATGATACACAATCTTGATCACGAAAACTTGTTTCAAGGACGGTGTATATTGGTAAATGGACCGGTGATTGTGGGGGCAGGTCCATCAGGACTAGCAGTAGGTGCTGGCCTAAAACAACAAGGCGTCCCATTTGTCATCCTTGAAAGGGCTAATTGCATTGCCTCACTTTGGCAAAACCACACTTATGATCGCCTCAAGCTTCACCTCCCTAAGCAATTTTGCCAACTACCCTACTTCCCATTTCCCAACAATCTCCCCGAGTACCCCTCCAAGTACCAATTCATCGACTACCTTGAATCATATGCAAGGAATTTCGACATTTATCCGCAATTCAATGAAAATGTGCAATCGGCTACATACGACGAAACTTGTGGCTTGTGGAGAGTCAAGACTGTTGGAAGCACCAATAATGGTTTTTTTACCGGAGAGGTTGAGTACATTTGCCGGTGGCTCGTGGTGGCCACCGGTGAGAATGCAGAGAAGGTGGTGCCGGAATTTGAAGGGCTGGAGGAGTTTGGCGGCCATGTTATGCATGTTTCTGACTTTAAGTCCGGTGAAGCTTACAAAGGCAAACGTGTGTTGGTGATCGGTTGTGGGAACTCAGGCATGGAGGTTTCTCTCGATCTGTGCCACCACAAAGCAATTCCATCAATGGTGATCCGAAGTTCGGTTAGTCCTCAAATCAATATATATAGTTTTTTCACTACCCATTAGGATTATGGTTGAAGTACCTATGTAAATCCAACTTATAACTGTAAAAATGTTCATGTTTATTTAGCAGGTTCATGTCTTGCCAAGAGAAATCCTAGGGAAATCGACGTTTGATATAGCAGTTTTGATGATGAAACTTTTGCCACTTTGGCTAGTTGATAAAATATTGATAGCTGTTGCAAGGGTTGTTCTTGGGAACATAGAGAAATATGGTTTAAAAAGGCCATCTGTAGGCCCTATACAGCTCAAGAACACTGAGGGAAAGACCCCAGTGCTGGACATTGGTGCTTTGCAAAAGATTAGATCTGGTGAGATCAAAGTGGTCCCAGGAATCAAGAGGTTTTTGCCCGGTAGAGTCGAGCTTGTTAATGGTGAAATTCTTGAGATTGATGATGTTATTTTGGCAACTGGGTATTGCAGCAATGTCCCTTCTTGGTTAAAGGTGAGACAAAACTGATATTACAATGTATTGGTATTATAGGTGTGTGCAGAATAGATAAATGTATTAGTTATTTCCTTCACATGGATTCATGCGACAGTTATGGAAGTTGGGTTTCCCTGAGATTCTCTGTTCCTACCTGTTACTGGTCTGGTAGTTGGGCTCTCTGTTGGTGGTTTTAAGGTCATATTTGTTTATCGGTTGTTTTCAAGTATTTTTTTTAGAAGTTTCTTCTACTGTGCTCTTTCTACAATTAGGCTTGTATTTCCAAGCAAAACCAATATGAGGATAAATGGGCAGAGTTCTTTTTTGGGCCTTTCTACCCCCATTTTGAACTAGTCACCTTATATGTACTAGGGTTGAGCCACCACCTTTCTCTTTCTCCCTTGGTTAGACATGTATCATACACAAAATATTTTACAAGTGAAGAGGCTAAAGTTGTTTGGAATATATGTGTTTTGTGTTCCAGGAAAATGAATTCTTCTCGAGAAATGGGATCCCAAAGTCTTCATTTCCAAATGGATGGAAAGGCAAAGCTGGGCTATATGCAGTTGGTTTCACAAGGAGAGGTCTCTCTGGTGCTTCATTAGATGCCACTAAAATAGCAAATGATATTGGAAGGATTTGGAAAGAAGAAACTAAGCACAAGAAGCATTCTGTCACTGTTGGGCGCCACCCTAAATTAGGAAACCTAACAACATAACTCAACATACTTAAATCCAAAGTAGTAGTAGTAGTAGTAGTAGTAGTAACTTTATGGTTGTTTATAGACCAAAGGTGACTTCCAATGTGAGATGGAGTATTGCCCCCCTCTCTCTCTCTCTCTCTCTCTCTCTCACCAGGTTGATCCATGTAGTCTGTTTTTCTTCTTCTCAATATGGTCCATGTTGTCATTAATACAATTCATGGGCAAACTGGTCCACCCCAGGGCCCATTAAATATAGGTGGACCCCCGGTCCTATATACCCTAACATAACTATTCCCTGCAATGTGATACCGACTCCTCACTTGTTTTTGCTAAGGAAGTGTGCACATAAAATCCGTGGTGCCGTGCACATGGATAGAGCCCACCTTTTGAAGAACACAGGAAAAAAAAAAAAAAACAACCCTCGTGGACTATGAGAGTTGAGAATTATGTGTCTAAATGTTAAAACCTATTTAAGTCTCATGTCAAGAACACAGAAAATTTTCTAAGATAAACAATGTAGAGGTAAAACTTAAATAAAAATTATTAAAAAAAATTTAGATATTTAATTTAGCTCGTTTATTGTGTTTTTTACACGTGTATGTTATGAAAAACGAAGTAAGTATAGTCAATTTGATAAAAAAAGATTTACGTGTTAGCCAACCTAAGAAAGACAGTCCATTTGTTTGTTGACTTGAGGAAAGTGATTAACAATTTTGTGTTAAAAATAAGAGACGACGAGTCCAAAAACAATTCAACTTATAATGATGAGTTTTAGGTTAAATAAAACTCAAACAATAAAAAATGAATTCTTGAAAATACATTGTTTCAATTCTAGAGAGAGAATGAGAGCGTGAGCCTCTCTCTAAACTCCTTCCTTTTTGTATTCTAGCACGAACTTAAAACGACTACACGGGAGACGAAGCGTTTCGCGTTCCACTGTTGTATCAACAACGCATGACGCCATCCTACAAAGTGATGGTTCGTGTGACCTTCCACCTCTGCGGCTTTCGACATTCTTGAAAAATGGGCTAGACCAGGCAATTGGGTTCCGCCCTTCAAACGGTCAATCTCTCGCATCAATTGACACCGAGTAAAGCAATCGAGCTACTGAATTGTTTAAAATTTATTTAAACTTATAAAAGGTTAATTTGTGAAAAATATATATAACTGAACTAATACAACTTATTAAGTTTGCTGCGTGCGGTTTATTAAGTTTGCTGCGTGCGGTTAACCACAGGTATACATTGGAGTGAGGTATGAATAATAGGGGAAAAGGGTTCGTGCTCTGCACAAGGGCACAGCGCCCGCGCGCTCTGTCAATTGTGAGCCATTCTTGGGTTGGAATTATTCATATCCAAAGCTTGTCCTTTGTACAGTTGGATCCAAGCTGCACTGACCGCTATCCCTCCTCCTAGGTTGTACTTGGATTTAGATGCGTAATCCATCCGGTTTTATCCGATTTAGAAAAGAAATTCGAATTAAATCGAAAGATTTTTTAAATTGAAACCGAACATTGATTCGGTTTAATTTTTTTGATTTCAATTCAGTTCGATGTGATTTTTGATTTGGTTGTATAAAGCTAAATATTAAAAAAAAGATAATGGGGTTCTTTAATAAAAATAAACATTTGAACTATTAAAGAGTTATGTCCAACCTAAAAAATACATATTGTAGAGAACTTAGAGAATACGGATTAATTAAATAAAAATTACCAAAAATACATATTACAAAACAAATACAAATTAAAACAAAAAAATTAATATTTTTTATTTCAGCCTGGTATGGTGTCTAGAGTAAAAAATCAAAACCGAAGCAAAATTATCTACAAAAAATAAAATCGAATTTAACCGAACTGATCTAGCTAAAAAATCAGACCAAATTATCGGTTCAATTTGATTTGCCAGTTAGTTTACACCAATGATTGTAGATCTATGGAGAAATTAATAAAAAGGAAAAAAAGAAACAAAGAAAATCTATTAATAGATTCATGGTACAAAAAAAAAAAAAAACCTAGATAGATCTATTTATACAAAATGTATGGTTGGTGAAATTTCTTTGACAAAATTTCAAACCATGTTCCAAAAAACAGTTCATGTGTACCATATCCCAAATGTATCTAACTGGTCAACGCCTCCTCTAGAAATTAATAACACTTGATTTCCAATTCCAAGCTACAAAATATTGACTAGACTACCCTTATTGTGATCCCATATATAGTCCTGATTTTATACAAGGACACAGTAAGTGGATGGTGAAATTATCTTCCAAGAACTAGTCGTTATTAGATTGTGAATAATTTTAAAACCGACCAAATACCTCAACTATGAAAAAAAAGAAAGTCAAACTATACACTACCATTGCGTTCTCGGTTAATTCTATCTCATTCTCATTCCTCTTCCCTTTCCTGTTTATAAACTAGTAACTTCTTTAAAATCTTAAATTAACCAAAATGCTTCGTAACCAATACCAACTATTTTTTAAAGCAGCCAAAACAATTTGTAACGTGTTTGTATGTGTGTATCATATGCACTCATTCATAATTAATCAGAATAATACGTAACAAACATCCTAAAAACTCGTCAAACAAATTATGTAACAAATCGAACAATAACAAAAGCATAACAGATAAATCATAAAGTTCGTAACTAATTACAAAATTGCAACTAACAGTCAATTTTTACGTCACACACATATTTTTACATACGCAAAAAAAAAATCACCTATCAAGAAGGTTCTAAATTCAGCCTCTAGCACTCTCACAGACCAAAATATAACCAGGAGGATATCTACTAGTTCCTGTCGTTTACTTTCCCACCTAATCCAACAAGATTTTTTCTTTCAAAAAGCCTGAGAACACATATATTCGCGACACATCTGGACACAAATATGTCCGGAATCGTTGAATGCACATAAACCCACGTGCATTCAATGGTTTTGGATGTGTCCCGAACATATATGTTCCTAGCATTACTCTCTTACTTTCCCAGTTCACTTGCTCAAGAAGTGAGATGGATATTTCCTATAGAGAAAAAAACAGAACATATGTGAAGACATCCCATATGAGTCTCCATACTGCTTGATTAAAACAGGTAGAAAAAACCCTTTATCTCATTGTCCCCATCTAGAATTCCTTCACCACCCCCACACGAGAAATATCAATACAAATCAATGTGAAACCTTGATGACAATACAACATGCATCTACTCCCTTGCTTCAACGTGTTTCACAAAACAGTTGAGTTTTTGAATTTTGGTCTAGCTTCCAAGCATGAGAACTAATGTTGTTTGTACCTCTGTCCTTTCCCATTGGAATTTCTAAGGTCTTTATGCGAGTGTCCGCCTCTTACTTTAGACATCACTGTCACCAAGAGAGAGAGAGAGAGAGAGAGAGAGAACACATGGGGTAACCAAGATACATACCCTCCGGGAATGAAAAACAAAAATAGTATTGAGAATATAAATAATAAAGTTACGTCTCTCTCTACCAGATTAAGTTTTTAAATTTGTTGGTAGTTAACAATCTAATATGATATCAGAACAAAATATAGATCTTGTGTTCGAACCTCACTGCCTACCTAGCTAATAAATATTTACACGTGTTTAACCCACTTATGGAGGAGAGTATGGCTACACGTTAAGAGGAGAGAAGAGTCCCACTTTAAGGGGAAAAGACCTTCGATTAGCTCTATTCGATGAGAACTCATCTTTTGTTCTACAGGATAGAAGACTTGCGAAATATTCAACCTCTTTCTTTCACTCATCAAATCATGGTATACATACAAGAAGTAACTACAACCCCCTAAACCCATGATCCTACAGTGTAATACAAAGTAGGAAACCACTAATCCCACTACTCTTACAATTAACTAATTCCTATTAATTAATGAAGCAATTATAATACATTTTTAAGCAAACATGAACACAACAGGCCATCATCTAAATTCCTCAGTTTCTCACTAGAAGCCCATTCCTTCTGGTGATGAAAAGTTTTGCACTATAACATCTTCTAGTGGAATTAGTACATTTTGTTGGACAATGTCATTACATCCAGTTTTGCAGGTCCCCCCAGTGCAACTTGAGGCATGAGAGGACATGCCCCCAAGGCCCCAACTATGTTACATGCACTAAGGTGCAGGTGCAGAGGCATGTCCAAGTGTTGCTAAACGTAAATCAAAAGTTATGGGGTCTATCATTCAAAACCTGAATATGGATACAGGAATATGTGCTGAAATTTCGAATTTTACACAATATGAGTTTTCTCAGATAAGATATTGTGACTAATGTACCTGACAAAAAATGGGATTCAAAAAGATAAAGAATTTCCATTTGCCATCCATGTGAAGGTCATAAATGTTTCTTTTCTAGCTACTGTGAGCTTCTTTTCCATTAAACATTGTAAAAATTGGAGGATCCAAGTGTCTAAATTGGATACGAGTGTTGGACACATATTTCACTCAAAAGCAAGCATCAAGTGCCCAACACTTTCATCCAATTAGACGAGTCCATATCCACCCAAGACTGACTAAATGTGCCAGGACCATTAAGAGCAGCAGTCACATGGAGCCAACCTAACCCATCAATGTTGTTGAAAGGAGACAAGGTTGACCCTGTTCATTCCCATTCACCGTCAGACCACCCACATTCAATGGGAGCACCATGTGCACATGCCAGAAGGGTACTCAGGGACTTGGTGAATAATTTTCCCCAAGCAAAGGGCCTAAATACTGTCCTCTAGCTCGTTTGGTTCCTTACAGTTGTACAGTTTCAAGAGTGAGGTTTGGTCCTAATACCATCCTATGATCTTGTGTGTGCATTGCATGGTAAACAAACAGAGCCTCTTTACTCAATGAGTTGTGCCACATAGTACAAAGCATTTTAAATCGCAGCAAAACTAATAAATAAAGGAACCAAAAGGATTAATCACAGCAAAACTCAAGCTACTTCACAGCTGATATCAAGTAGTTTTAAACTTGTAACAACAATAAAATCTAGACAGGGTTTCATAGAGTGGCTGGCTATTCTGGGGAGGTTAGGAACTAGAGATGGGACTACTAAAGAGGGGATTTCAATGGACTCTCACTGTGTGCTGTCCAAGCCCCAATCCAACATATTCTTTGAGTTCACTGTTTCTGCAGCAGTGTGCACTGCAGCATTATTGAAAATCAAACTACCAGAGGGCCCTTGCAGTTTGATTAAGAGGTGAGGACCTACCAGCAAAGGGCAGAGAAGGGCTTCCAATTTATAAGCTTTCTTTGGCTGCTTCTACATACTTCATTTGGAAAGACGAAAGGAACACGAGTATTTTCAGAAGAAGGCTAGGTATGAGAATTCCGTGAGGGGTGCTATAGCGCCTGCAGTTCAAACAAAGCTGTGCATTTGGTCTTCCAAACCAAACCAACCCGAGCCATAAGTCCCAATCAATTGGGTCGGCTACATGAATCCATTTATTCCGATAAGATCTGTTGAGGCACCGTGTTCTGTTATATTCAAAAAACCTAAATCCTCATGAACTACAGCCTCTAAAGTGTTTTGGGTTAATAACCCAGTTTTGTAGTCTTTTGGATTAGACTTTGTTCCTCTTTGTATTCCTGTGTTGTGGCAGCTGGGTAGATTATCAAGTTGAGGTTGATTCTTTTCCCTCGTTCAAGGTACGCCCCAGTTTGTTTTGTAGCTACTTGCTCTTTTGGTGAAAAGATTTAATTTTCCAAAAAACAATTCTAAAAATCTTGAGAATAGGTTGAAGTTAACGTACTGGAAACCTGTACAAGGAGTAAGGGCCTACGAATGGAGGATTAAATTTGACAAGCTTGAGTGACACTCTTTCAAGCTCATTACTCTCCATTGCTAATGCTAATAAAGTAAACCTTCAACAAAAGCAGCCACGTCTTAACTATGCTTCAAGAACAAAATAATTCGCTAAGACTATTAATTCAAGTGCAAGGTATAAGTTGTGTTAGAATATTAGAATAAAATAGTTAGGTTAATCCCACATTGGTTATGTGAGGAAACCTGTAGTCTTTGCACTCTATATAAATAAAGCTATTGTGTTAGGGTGAATCATCATCCTATACACTTCTCTCTTTCTTTTATATCCCGTTGTCATGGTATCAGAGCGCGATCTAATTCCACCCTAGATTAAACCCTAACCCTAGAAATAAAACCCGATCTTATTTCACCCTAGATAAAACCCTAACCCTAAACCTAACCCTAATCTACAGCCGCCCCCACCTGCTGCCCTCTCTGTTGTTGCCGCCACAACCACCATACCACTGTGCCACTGCCGCCGCCCCCCAGCTGCTGTTGCCGCCGCCGCCGCCGCCGTTTGCTGGCCCAGCCCTCTTTTACTGTTGCGGTTGTCTTCCTTGCTGACCCTACCTCCGTCACTGCTGTTGTCTCGCTGTTGATGCCCCCTTGGTTGATCTATATGCTCTACTTGACTAGATATGTTTGTTTCCGCTATTGATGGTCGATCTGATCCTCGCACCATTGTTCTCGTTCATTGCGCCCTGCGATTGATTATCGCGATCTGTATGTATGTTGTTATCCCCCGTTATTTGGTTGCTTGATTGAGACCGTCGTTGGTTACTTTTTATCTATTGGTTGATCTCTTGCTTTGTGGCTTATTGACACAATGGCTGAACGGGTATCTGAGTCTGCTACCTCCGATGTTACTCCTACTGTTCCTAGTTCTTCCCGCTTTCATGACAGGCGGCCTATTACCTCTATGATTCTAAATGATAAGAATTATGCTCTTTGGGCTAAAACTGTGAGGTATATTTTGAGGGTGATTCAACCTCACAGTGGCGTGACAGGCGGCCTATTACCTCTATTCTTCTCAATGACAAAAATTATGCTCTTTGGGCTAAAGCTGTTGAGGTATATTTTGAGGGTGATTCAACCTCACAGTGGCTTACTGATGATCCTCCTGCCAAAACCAGTCCCCTGTTTCCAGCCTGGAAATCTGAGGATGCTCGCATTCGTACCGACTTATGGAATAGTATGGAATCTCATATTAGTGGTTCTTTGATGTTTTTACCTACCGCAAAGCACGTATGGAAACAGACTCAAGAGATGTATTCTAAAGTTATTAATCTTTGGCGGACATATGATCTTCATCAAGCGTTTTTCGCTCTGACCATGGGTGACCAAACTTTAGAATCTCATTATGCTCGGTTTTGTGGCCTTTGTGAGGAAATCAAGATCGCTGAGCCTATTTCTACCGATATTCAGGTTATGGAGCGCCAACGCCAGTCTCTATTTGTTGCGCGCTTTCTATCCAGTTTGCCTCCTGCCTATGATTCTGTCCGTTCACAGCTTTTGGGAGATCGGACATTACCTTCTCTTGGTATACGTCAGGCCACCATCTCTAACAATGGTTCCACTTCTGGATCTCCGTTACCTTCTGACCGCTCCGCTTTAGTTTCCCGTGGTGGTTATACTCGTGGTGGCTTGCCGTCAGGGGAGTTAGCCGTGGTAGTATCAGTCGTGATTCAAGCCGAGGTGGATTCAGCCGTGGTAGTTTCAACCGTGATTCGGGCCGAGGTTCTGGTCGCGACTCCGGCCGTGGAGGTCGATCACCGAGAAGAGGTGGTCGAGGTCGTGGGCGGACCCCTCGTCATTGCACTTGGTGCAATGCTGATAATCATACCATTGACTATTGTTGGGATCTCCATGGTCGCCCTTCTGCTCACCAGGTCACCGTTTCTGAGGATGATGGTATGCAGTATTCTTCCAGTACCACCCCTCGTGTAGTTACTATTCCAGAGGAAGAGTATCAGCAGTTTCAGCAATATCAGTCTGCTCAGACTTCTCATCTCACCTCCACTGCTACGCTAGCTCAGACAGGTCCACCTTCTGCCTATCTTGCTTCCAAATCTCCTTGGGTCATTGACTCTGGGGCTTCTGATCATATGACCGGTGCTCATACTACCTTATCTGATTGTCGTCCCTCTGGGACATCCTCTCGTGTCACCTTAGCTGATGGCTCTACTGCTCCTATTGCTGGTTTGGGTTCGGTTACTTTAAATTCTTCTCTTTGTTTAGACTCTGTTTTACATGTTCCTCACTTTCTTTTTAGTCTTATGTCTGTGAGTAAAATTACCAAATCTTTAAACTGCTCAGTCATTTTTTTCCTGATTCTTGTATCTTTCAGGATCTCCGGACAAGGACGAAGATTGGTGGTGGTGTTGAACGCTGTGGTCTATTCTACTTTTTGGATGGAGAGCCGTCTCCCTCTGTTGCATTTCAATTTACCGTTTTACCTTATCAACACCACTGTCGCCTTAGTCATCCGTTGCTTTCCACCCTTAAACGGCTGGTCCCCTTATGTAGCTGTGTCGAGTTGCTTCCTTGTGAAACTTGTAAGTTTAGTAAGCATTGTCGTGTTTTTTTCTCTCCACAAGAAGAGCGTCGTATGTCAAGTCATTTTCATTTAGTTCATTCAGATATTTGGGGCCCTATGCGGGTCCCCTCACATTCTCATTTTCAGTACTTTGTGATATTTGTTGATGATTATTCTCGTGCTACTTATATTTATCTTATGCAACATCGGTCTGAGTTGTACTCCAT
>JABCMJ010040359.1:0-32337 GCA_014822125.1 Arbutus unedo | reverse complement strand
AATTTGAAATGTGACATTAGCATGGAATCAACATGCGACCGTAACAAAATCAATAGTTTGGCAAAGCAACATCAAGGACATCTTTCGATGGACTCGGCGTCGACAGACAATGCTAGTGGTGGTCTGACAGATGATGACAATAGGGAGAGGTTCAAATCCCCTATCGTTGAGTGCAAAATCCCGCGTGAGAGAGAGAGAGAGAGAGAGAAGGATGAGTGACTACTTCAGGAGAGATCAACGGCTAGCTAGTTTAGAAAGACCGACAGTAGGTTTAGGGTAATTATTTTTTTGGATTAGGTATTAACATTGCTCTAACACCATGTAAATAGAGATAAGTATGTTGTAAGGCATTAATCAGTCCCAAACATAGTTATAAATATCGTACTGTACCGGACGGTATGTACTGTTTTGGCACAAAAATAGTACCAAGTACCTCTAATACCGTACCGTTTTCAATACTGGCAGGTACCGGATTTTTTTTTTAAATAGTTGCAAAAAAACTAATTTTTTTTGGGTTTTCTCCCTATAGTTTATATATATATATATATATATATATATATATATATATATATATTGATAGTTGCGGTAAATCCGATACAGACCGGTACCGGTATATACCATACCAATAAGAAAATCGGTACTCAATCCGATCCGGTATTCAGAACATTCGTCCTAAACCATATAATGTTATTAATATATGAAAAACTTAATTTTTAGTCCTATTTTTTTAGTGTCAAGTAGGTTTTCATTCCATCATCTTTTGAGAGTTATGTTTTAATCCCAGAATTTTGAAAATACCAAAATACCCTCAATCTCAATTTTTCACACATTCGATTCTACTGCCAAAAAAAAAGCGCTAACAAATTATTGGGAGTTTGAGAAAATCTAGGGATTTCACTATTA
This sequence comes from Arbutus unedo, assembly GCA_014822125.1. NCBI lineage: Eukaryota > Viridiplantae > Streptophyta > Magnoliopsida > Ericales > Ericaceae > Arbutus > Arbutus unedo. The sequence continues at coordinate 31,434 of JABCMJ010040359.1, read as the reverse complement.
AATCGGTTGTCTTGTGGAAATCCTAAATTGAGAAACGAAATAAATCAGTCAAACGTAGGGACAGGTGATTGAGAAACTAAACAAAGCGGCAATGCATGAGAGCACGAGTAGCTAAGGATTTTTGAATTAGAAATATGGTAAATTTAGATGAAACATGGTAAATTTGTATGAACCCGTGCACTTATGATGACAAAAATAATTACTTACGTAGAATCAACTAATAGTAAAATCAATAATAATAATTAAAAACAATTAACTCAAAAGAAAAAAAAGAAGAGTATTGGTCACAATGTAAAAAAATACCATACGATTTGTGTTAATGATGTGCACATTTACAAAATACTCTTGAATTTTGTTTTAACTTTTATTCTTTTATCTTAAAAGTAAAAAAATATTTGAAAGTTAAAAATATTCACTAAAGACGAAAATAATTCAAAATGGTCATATTGTTTGAATTATTTTTGTCTTCTCTGAATTTGTTTTCAATTTAGTTCATATTATTTTATTTTTTCTGAAACTTCTTGTAGAGAGTAACCAATAACCCATAATAAATTGACACAAAATAAAAAATTACAAAAAGACAAAAAACAATTCAAAAGAAAAGTTGGGCCAAATTGATCATCTAAAAAGGACTTACACGAAACAACCTTTCAAAATCCTAAGTCACGTGAAAGTTAGAAAACATGCATAAAAAATATTAATCTGTTGGATTTAAAATTTAAAATCAAGTGAAAATTAGTTAAAACTCCAAATCTGGAGTTAATTTACTCATTAAGCCCTACTTAATTTGTTTGTTGAGTTAAGATCCACTATTTTAAAAGTACAAATAGTCAGAGTTCACTCTTTTAAAAGTGTTAATATTTTAGGTCATTTGGTTGCTAAAAATTACCCTTATTACAAATTTATTAAATTTTAACAAATTTTAAAGTCTTCACCACCTTTTGGTACACTAATATTTTTGTAATTTTTTATTTTTTAGTTATTTTTTATTGATCAGTGATTCGTCTCAATAAGAAATTTTAAAAAATTGTGTCCAAAAATTTAAAAAATATAAAAAATAAGTCAAAACATAATTTGTGCCCTCACAACCTTTTAATATATTAATTTTTTTATAAATTTTTATTTTGCATCTATTTTTTATTGATTATTAGTTTGTCTCGATAAAAAAAAATTTAAAATAAAAAAATTACATTTAAAAATTAAAAAAAAAAAAATATATATATATATATATATGAAAAAAAGTCAAAATATGATCTGTGCCCTCACAATCTTTTGGTACACCAATTTTTTATAACTTTTTATTTTGCATCTATTTTTTTATTTATTATTGATTCGTCTAAAAAAATTTAAAAAAATAAAAAAATTATGTTTAAAATTTTTAAAAAATAAAAAATATGAAAAAAATCAAAACATAATTTGTGCCCTCATAAATTTTTGGTACATTAATTTTTTGTAACTTTTTATTTTTTATTGGTTATTGATTTGACTCGATAAGAAATTTTAAAAAAATAAAAAATTATGTTAAAAATAAAATAAATAAATAAATAAAAAATAAGTCAAAAAATTATTTTTGCCCTCGCGACTAATGTATCTTTGCATAAAATACAATAATAAATAGATATCTATTATTGTTTCATCTTTGTATCTCTACATGATAGTGAAAATACAATAATAAATCAAAACAAATAAAGTTATCTGTTGTAATTTATTTTTTGTATTTCTGCATAAGATAACATCAGATAAGGTTATCTATTCTAATTTATACTCTGTATTTTGACATAATATAAAAATAGATAATGTTATTTGTTGTAAATTAACCTAAGTATTTATGCACAATATATCAACAAATAATGTTATTTATTATAATTTCATTTATTTATTTCTGCATAATAGTGAAAACACAATAATAAACCAAAATAAATAAGGTTATCTGTTTTAATTTGTATTTTGTATTTTGACATAATATAAAAATAAATAATGTTATCTGTTGTAAATTGGTTTCTGTATTTATGCATAACATATGAATAGATAGTGTTATCTGTTGTATTTTCATCTCCATATCTCTGCATAATAATAAAAATACACTAATAAATCAAAACAGATAAGGTTATCTGTTGCAATTTATTCTCTATATCTCTATATAAGATAACATCAGATAAAATTATCTGTTTTAATTTGTTCATTATATCTCTGTATAAAATAATATCAGATAAGGTTATCTGTTTTAATTTGTACTCTATATTTTGACATAATGTAAAAACAGATAATGTTATCTGTTGTAAACTGTCCTCTGTATTTATGCATAACATATCAACAAATAACATTATTTATTATATTTTTATCTCTGTATCTCTGAATAATAATGAAAACAAAATAATAAATCAAAATAAATAAAGTTATTTGTTGTAATTTGTTCTCTGTATCTCTGGATAAGATAACCTCAGATTAAGTTATCTGTTTTTAATTTAAACTCTGTATTTTAACATAATATAAAAACAGATAATGTTATCTGTTGTAAATTGGCCTTTGTATTTATGCATAACATATTAATAGATGATAATATCTATTGTATTTTCATTTATGTATCTTTGCATAATAGTGAAAATACAATAATAAACCAAAACAAAATAAATAATGTTATCTGTTGTAATTTGTTTTCTATATATTTATTTAAGATAATATCAGATAAGGTTATTTGTTTTAATCAACAAATTTAAAAAAAAATGATGAAAACATGATAAATACAAAAACAAATTGAGTAAAGACAAAATATAAAGAATTTAGTTAGTTTAAATCAAATAGATAGGCCTCCATCACTTGTCCGATTTTATAACTTTAAGAATGAAGTTTTTAGATTTATATCCATAACACCTTTCAATATAAAATGTCATCAACCGACAATAAAAAAGAAAATTGAGAGAAACTTTTTACAACATTCTCCACTACCAAATGACAAGAGGAAAGACATTTCTTGATATCTTATACTTATTGAATTTTTTGCTCATATCTTATACTTGTTAAATTTTTTTTGTTAAAATTAATGATTAATCTAAAAATTTTAACGTAAACTTGACAAAAATTGAGAAGAAAAAATAACAAAGATAATGGGTATAATTCCAATTAATTTAGAATAAAAAGAGTAGCTACATAATTTTTTAATCATTTTTAAACGTTAGCTTTGTTAAATTTTATTCTTGTAAATTTTAATAGTTTGAAATATTTTTAAAGATGTCTTCACGCTTGTAAAGACACATTATATGACGGAAGGAAGAATGAGAAAATGAGAAATTTTCTTAAAAAGATAGTAAAGAATATATACAGAAAGAAATATAAGTTTGTAGTGACCAATGAAGAAAAACGAAAGAAATATGAGAGAGAGAGATGTGGTGGATGGGCTGTAGTACGCCACATCTATTGAAATTTACCGCACAAAAAAAAAGAAAGAAAATACATATGATAATTTTTGTATGCAATGAAGTGAAGATACATAAAACATCTAATTATGAAAGAACTGGTATTTTTAGTGTAAGGGTATTTTGAAACTATTGTGTAAAAAGACTTTAGGTTCTAGCATACTTTTTAACTAGCAAAAAAATCTGTGCTATGCATGTGACGAATTGAAATATACTCTAGTCTATTAATACAAAAATCACACATTATTTTAGTATTTTAAATAATAAAAAAAAATATATATATATATTATTCACAACATCAATCAAATATAGTTTGAAAGTAAAATACATTTAAGGATTGATCGAGATCAACCAATATTTTGAAGTAAATTACTTTTAAAATTTAAAAATTTTGGACTTTAAATTTTACATTATTATTTTTTTAATTTTAAATGAAAGTGTTTGAATAATAATGTGCAAAATAGATTTAAATTTGTAAAAGGAATAATATGTAAATTTTGTGTAAAAAATACAAAAAATTCATCTGAATGTAATAAAAATGAAGACAATAATTATCCTATCATTGTTTCATTTTTTTATGCTTATCTCTATAGTATTATAGTTTTTGTTTTTTCATGTTTATCTACAGCTCATTATAGATTTTTTTCATAATTATCGCTACTCTTTACAGATCATTGAATTACATGCTTATCTCTATATAATTATAGCTTTTATTTTAGTTGATCATAAGTTTTAACCTAAATAACTAATTTAATAATTAAAAAAAAGTGTGCACAAATATTTAAGCGTAGCTACCACACCTTAGGTTATGGATAATAGTTGTAATTGTTGCACAATATTTATGAAAAAATAAATTTTATGTTGATCAAAATAGAAAAATATGGTTAGAGTTTCAAACATATAATAAAATTGCCTTCAAAGAAACAAAAAATCAAGGTAGAGGTTATGGATAATGATTGCAATTGTTGCAAAATTTTGATGAAAAAATAAATTTTATGTTGGTCAAAATAGAAAAATATGTTTAGAGTTTGAAATGCTTTCAAAGAGAAAAAACCAAGCTAGAGATTATTGTCCAATATGTAAAAAAAAAAAAAAATTAAGTTAGAGTTAGTTTGTCACTATATGGCCAAAATGGTCAATGTGAATATATGAAACAAAACTTCTTCGGGGGAAAAAATAGAATAAACATAATGCAAATAAAAACATTAATTTAAAAAAAAACAAACCATATAAAATTTCAAGCACCAGATCACAATATAATAGTCATAGTTTCCACCCACAATAATACACTTTTAATTCGTTTACCAACACTCTTGCACAAAAACTCCGCATCACAACAAATTCAAGAATCCAAATGATCATCCATGTAATATTTGTTCATCAATGGGAGGTTTGGCACGCGGCGTCTCTCTACCATTTTGTTCACACAATTGCTTTGATTGTAACTCCTCTCACCAAACATCCAAATATCTTGAGCACCCCCTCCATCCCAATTCTTTATTGTCTTCCATATATGTGAATGCAAGCAAATGTATCACGTTAAATGAATATAATTTGTTAGGAGGAATTGGATTATTATTTGATCAAAAAGATAAGTATTATTTGAAATGTTTAGAAGAATATATATTTTTTAATTTAATTTGTTTAATTAATATTTACATTATATTAAAATTTGTTAATTAAATTTTTAATCCAATCATGGCCTGCCACTTGGTGTGCTTTTGATAAAAAAAGATAAGTATTGATTTAAATTTGATTTGTTAAGGATAATTATTCATTTGAATTTAATTTATTTAATTAATATTTATATTATTTTTTATAGATTAAAAAGAAGTCAATTTAATCTCTAACTCAATTGTCTTGCGCCACTTGTCGCACGTAGAATGATTCTCACAAAAAGTCGCCCTGCAATATTAAATAGTATAGATGGATTAATTATACTACAAGTTTCTCACTTTGGACTTTTGACTAAAAATTTCTAAAATCAAACCTAATCGAGCATTAAGTTTCGGTTAATTAGGATCAACTACATATCCAAATTTTTTCACTAAGATCTCACTAGAGAGTGATAAAACTTTTAAATTATTATCTCTAAAATTAATTTTGGTGTACTTCTTAACTTAATGTTCACTTTTTGTAATTGTCACATCGTACTTAAAAATTCAAACTTTTTACAACAAAAAAATTTTAACAAAATAAAAAAATAAGGAAAACATATACATTTAAAAGAATATTGAAGCAATGTGAAGGAGATATATATATATATATAGAGTTAATGATAAATTCATGTATCTATTGCATAAATCTATTATTAAGAGAAATAGAGTATCTTTGTCAATCTAATTGCTTTTTTGACTTTAATTTAAAAACTAACCACATAAATAAAAATCGCATAAAATATTAATCTACTCGCCAATTTTAAAGATGAGCGATTATACAACGGGTAAAAACAATCAACCTGTCTAGAATGAGTTGGTTAAAATATGATCTCAACTTACTCAATTTGATCTATTCATATCCTTGCTATTATGTCGTCGGTTCACAACCTTATTGATAATAGTAAATACCGTGTGGTTATACAAATCTACCTTGATTATAATCTTATAAATTTTGAAATTTTTTATAATAAAAATATATTTGTAAAAAATAATAGAAGTAGAAAAAAGAGGTGATATTTAAAAAAAAAAGAATTAGAGTCCGGGATGTGAAAAATATATGATCGTAAACATTTATTTATTTTCAAGAATGCATAAATTATGGACCAAAATTTTGCCAATGTAAGAAAAACATATTTGTTTCTACTTTCTTTTAAAAATTAATCTCTGTAAAATTCTTTTAAAAAAATTCTGTCTACGTAGATATGTAGATACATAGCTATATGTATATATGTATGTGCTCAGATATAGATAGGTAGAGAAAACTAAGAAAATAAAATATTAGATGTGAAATATAGCAATTGTTTTGAATTTGAATTCCAATTTTTTTTTTTTGCAATATCTTTGTGTTGTAAAATAACATGTGACACTTTAAAATTTTGGTGACAAACTAATTAATTTTTGCCACTTGTCGCTTTGTGAGCCACTATGTAATAATCCGATCCAATTTAATTATTTAAATTTAAAAATAACGGGTATAATTATAGTTATCACATAATTTATTTTTATTTTTATTGTGTGATTTAGAAAATTTGATTTAGGGACTTACGTGCATTAAAAACGCTAATTTTAGGATGTTTTGAGATGTCGGCTTAATAAAGAATACTCACATGAGAATTTCGAGCATGCCATGATAATCCTCATATTTTTCTGAATTTCCTGGTCCATTTTCATATTTTTCGAAAAATCGATACCGGAACAGTTTTTCGAGATCGCGTAGCAATTCGCGCTCGCGTACACAATCGAGCCCTTGACCGATAGAAATCTATCTAGTCAAATTTAAATTTCTTCTTTTCCTCAAATTATGGGGAGTATTTCCCTCATTTCATCATTAAACCTATAATCTATACTTTTTTTTCTATTTTTCCTTTTTCTTTCCAATTAATGCATTATGCATGCATAAATATGAAAGCATGCATTTGTCATATGGAGCTCTCCCTCATCTCTCTCTCTCTCTCTCTCTCTCTCTTCCTCTCTGTAAATTTAGACTTCTTTATCTCCTTTATCTTCTTCTTCAAATTTCTACCACCTCCTACCATCACATGGCCACTACCTCCATATCACCGCTCATATTCAGACACCTCGGGGCTCCTTCGAAACTGTCATATTCGTGACCAAGCCACTATGTCCGGCCAACGAGCTTTCCGGCAAGAAAAGAGGTAAAACACACTTGTAAGCGCATATTTTTTCTTATGTTCGAGCTTTTAGATCTTAATATTTTAAATAGTTTTAGCTAGATTTTATTGTTTAAAATTACATTTTGACACTTAGTCTTCGAAATAGATGGAATGGATCGACCCTCTAAGCATTAGAACCCATAGAAATCGTATTACGAAAGTCAATCGCGAACTTGAGAAAACTGTTTCCTTTTTCAGATTTTTGCAGATTTTTGGTCAATTTCGGAGACTTAGATCTTAATGTTTTGGTGCTCAAATTACATTTTACAAAAGACGAAAGTTTGACATAAGCACCTTATCTTAAACATAGATAGAATGGATTGGCACTACGAAAACGACTCACGGCCTTGATTTACACTGTTTTTCCAGAGTTCTCTAATTTTTTGTCAACTTCGGGCCGTTGGATTTTGATGTTCGGACAGTTAAAATTCGTTTCTTAAAAGATAAAAGTTGTAGGCAAACATCAAGTTTTGAACCTAGATGGATTAGATCTTTCTCGAGACCTATGTAGCTCACAGAAAATGACCCAAAAGACGCAACGAAAAACAGTCTCATTTATGGATTTTCTCTCTCTAAAGACCCAACTCATGTACCCACTTAAATCGCCACATCCGTTAGTCGAACTATGAAATTGGCTATACCAAAATGAAATTGGAGTTAAATAATGTGCGGGCCAAGTCTCGGTCCTGGATTTCAGAGACCAGAAAGTATAATCACCAAAACGCCACTCTTACTTACTTTCTAGCCAATTGACACCAAAATCACCACACGAACGGACCAACCATGGAGTTAGACTTTGAATGTGAATAAGGAATGAAAATAATGTGGGTCCGGCCTCAGTTATATTTTTTAACGGCCGATAGCAAAATTACGAAAATACCCTTTTACGGTTTCAATAACCAGCGACTAAACTGATCGAACGTGAGTCACTCGAACTCTAGTATATAAAAATGAGACTAATGATTGAGTGATAAAATTGACCTGAATCCCGAGAAAGCTCTCGGGGCCACTTGTTAAATTAGGTAAAATGATCACTTTACCCTAGAACCTGAATTAGACTTTGTGCCCTTGCGAATCAAGGAGTCCGAACGATTATGCGATTCGAGCCACTAAGTTAGTATATATACTTCTAAGAGTTCTTGGCAATAAGCATTTTTTATTTATTATGATAGATCCGAGAATTGGAGATTATCGGGCCGAAACAATATAAATGATGTACATGTTAATTTCAGGTGAGTCTTGCATATGACTTGCTTACTTGCATTCTACAATGAAAATAAATTATTTGTTGCTTCGATGTATAATCCATGTCATTAAGTGAGTAAGCATTGTATTGATAAACAATAGATTAAGACTTTAAAAAGAATTATGGTATTGCAAAAGTATCGTGGCATGGTTATAAGATCTAATATGGCGCCCCGTCCGCTAGGGGGCAGATGAATATTCTAACGATAAGGTGAAGTAATAAGAGTGGGGATTATTAATCAGGTAATCCAACGGGTGATATCACGTCGACTATATATTTGGGGTTGCTCTCTAATTTACTGGTGTTGCCGTAGATCATACAATATTGCCATACATGGTTACAGCATAAGGCTAAAAGCTGGATTCATACGTCGTGTAATATTATCATTTGATAATTATGCATAGTTACAGCGTAAGTCTAAAAGCTGGATTCATACGTCACCTAATATTATCATTTGATAATTGTGCATGGTTACAGCATAAGCCTAAAAACTGGATTCGCATATCATATAATGTTATCATTTAATCATAATGGATCTCAAGGATACGGGTTATGTTAATACAAAAGTTAGTAAACTTGTCATATCTAGACTCACACTAGCCTAGTGCTAATGAAGTTGTTGATGCAACAGGTCTTAATTAATGATGCTGATTATGCTTGAAATTCTGCAAAGTTGTATTGGAACTGAAGTTTATTTTTGTTAACTCTAGACTTGTCATATTTTGATGTAGCGTGATCTTGATTGTATTGTTTATTTTGTTGACCGATCGAGATTTTGGGCCGTAGTCATAGTTTGTAAAGCCCATAAGCGTCATATTATTAAACTTTATTTTATGCACTGAACTCTGCAAGTAAATTTTATTTTCGCACTATGATATCAGATATGTTGATAGAAAAATCCTAAACTGGTCTATTTTTTAAGGCCTTATGAGTTTCACTCGGGGCCGCTCACGTGCCTTAACCTTTACAGGATGGGTCGTGACAGACTCTCATGAAAAGTCAACCTGCAACAATATATAATAAGATATTAAATTAGAAACATAGTAAGATGCTAAATTAGAAACATGATAAATTTGGATAAAACATGATAAATTTATTACAAATTTTTCTAAATATTATAATATCGACAAAAAAAATACTATTAATTTTTTATATGCAAATCTACATTCAAGCTTATCTAATTTGACCATCACAAATCGACCACAACAAGTTGTTTTAAGGAAGATGATAAATTAGTCAAATGTATGGTCAATATTCTGATAGTCGAAAAGGTTTGTAATAAATTTACCATGTTTTATTCAAATTTATCATGTTTCTAATTCGACATCTTATCGTGTTCCAAATTCATACAAAATTATCATGTATGCTCGATATTTTGATATTCAGGCACTAAATTTATCACATTTCTAATTTAAATAGACATAATTTTAATTCACCTTATTTGTTTCCTAATTTGAATAGTTTAAATCCACTAATTTAAATGGACATAATTTCAATCCACTATATTTATTTCATAATTTGAAGCATTTGATCTCCATATTTTTTCTAATATAAATAGATATAATTTTAATCTGTCATTTAGAAATTACATGATAACACTTGAAAATGACAAAATGGTAAACTTATTACTCAAAATAATGATAAATATGTTAAACTATGTAAAATTAGGATTAAAACATAATTTACAGATTTTTATGGAATAAAAATCTATGCTGCAAACAGAGATAGAACTCTAATTTAAATTACCCTTAACAAAACCAAAGAAAAAATTAAAAATAGAACATTTAGAGGTTTCGATAGACTTCACTTATGTTAAGATCTCTTCAACTTGTCACATAGGTGATCAAACTCTATAAGGCCCTATTTAGGCTAATTTAGATTTTTTAATAATTCTTCTTTATTCGATTGTTTTCATGTTATTAATTATGTGTTAATTTTTTGAATTGTTGGATCGTGAAGAAATTTTTTAAAAATATGATATTTTGACTAAAATCTATAAAACATTTTCTAAAAATAAAATTCGTCAAAACGACACAAATATTTAAATTATTTTTGTCTTTTTTAAATTTTTTTAAATTTGATTCATTTTTTTATTTTTCTCATCGCGACGAACTAATAATTCACAAAACTTAAACGTAAAACTAACCAGCACAAACAAATTTAAATAAAAATGAATAAGTAATACAAATGAATGGAAGGCCAAATTTACCCTTAGTCCCATTTTTTATTGCCCTTTGAAGACCTTTTCGACTTAATTAAGCTTTACATGCTTTGATTTTAAAACAAACTTTTAATTTTGGGACTTTTAGTCAATGGTAAATTTTTAGTATTTATTCGAGAATAAAATCCAAACAACGCGTTCAAAATGAATTTAAATAAGCGATATCGGTCATTTTTTTAAAAATAAAATGGTCTTAACTTTATTTTTTAAGCAAATTTTTTACATTTTATATTCATTTTGTTAAGACAAATCAATAATTTATAAAAAAATAAACAAAACTAAAAATATTAAAAAATTAAACAAGTTAAAAAAATACAAATAAAAAAGTTTGATTGAATTGGACATAAAAAGTTAGTTCTAATTTTTTTGCAAGAAAATAAATTTTAACAAAAAAATTTTAAATGTAGACTCGTTAATTTCTTAATAAGCGAACAACAAAAAAAAATGTCAAAAACTGAATTTTTTTATTATTTTTCATCATTTTTTGACAATTGAATGAGAAAAAAATTGTTAAATATTACTAAAACCTGTTTTTATAAAAAAAAATATTTTATTGAAAAAATAAAAATAAAATTTAAGAGTTAAAAATATTATATTGAGGAAGATTAATATGTCAAAATAATAATAAATTAAAAACAAGCAAAGACAAAGAAAAAAGAAAAAGAAAAAGAAAAAGCAAAAGCAAAAGCAAAAGCAAAAGAAAAAAAAAAGATATTCTTATTTAGTTATTGAAATTGATTAATACTGTTCATTTGAACTCTTTTTTGTTGTACTATTTAAATTTTATTCTCAAATAAATACTAAAAATTTATTGTTGACTAAAAAAAAATTTCAAAATTAATCATAAATTCAAAATTTTAAAATAAAATTTCGTTAATTAATTCATGTTTTAATTGCGTAAAAATAATTTGTTGCAGTTGGATATCTCATATTATATAGTTAAGGATAATATTATAATTTTGTTTGTACATTTAACGGCATCTCTTTGAAATTAACAGCAGGGGACACATGACATAATATTTTAAAAAATAAGAGAGGTAATTATATTTTCTGAAACCTCAGGAGGTCTCTGCATTTGTAAGTAACTTCAGGGGAGGTCAGTGCATTTTACCCTACTTATAATTTCAAATGCCACGTAGGCCCCCTGTTGACACCGCCGCCTGTTCAGTTTGTTCTCTCTTTGACGTTTGTGGGGTTTGTAAAAATTCTTTACAGAAATTTCATTCATGGCGGCGACTCCGCCAGAAAACGAATCGACTGAATCGAAAACCTTCTCCAAAATCTATTCCGATTACCTGTGGAAGAGAGTATCCAGTTTCTTTCCATTTTCTGGTTCGATTTTTCTCGGGAAAATGTCAAATCTGTATCACCGATTAACTCGCGTCAGACCAAGCCGACGAGGACCTTCTCTCCCACTTCCATTGCCTTCCAGTTCACTCGAATCTTTTGTGTAAGTACTAATTCAACATCTCTCCTCTCTCCCTATCCTGGTTTAACTGTTTTTCTTTCCTCTTCATTACTCAGTGGTTTGTTTGGAATCCAACTGGAGAACACGTAATCGATAATTGAACACCTAGTTAGTTGCATTCAAACTTTCAGCTGAGGGCATTCATATTCAGCCACTCCCAAGACAAATGCAAAGAATATAAAGGAGAACATTCACTCTCAGCGTGTTTGGCATCGTTGTTTGTTTTCCTCCTGAGAAACAGAGAAAATGTTTACCCTTTTTGAGATACACGGACAACTTTTCCTGGCGTAAGGAAAACTATTTTTGTAAAAAAAACAACGATATGAGAGCGATCGATTTTTTTGTTTTCACAAACACAGTTACTCTGAAACGGTTTTGTGGCCTTGTTTTTGGGTTTTGTCAAAATTTCAACACTTATCAGAAAACCCGTTTAGTGGATGGGTTTCTGAACTTTTTTGTAAGGAAACTTTTGCAAAATAGACTAATTTCTTAGGAAACAAATTCCCCGCCCCCCCAAACCCCCGAGTCATTCTTGCTAAAAAATCGCTACTAATCACAGCAAACGAGTGTTTGTGTTTCCATAGATAGTGTTTTGATAAGTGTCACAGAAAAACGGCTGTGAATATAGCAACAAACAGTGCCAGCTACCTTTTTCCTGTTTTGTTTTTCTTATTTACTGCACAGTAACAGGAGCAGAGACGAACAGCCATGAGCTAGCTCAACTTGGGGTAGGCTTAGTGTAAGCTAGCTTAACAGCCATAAGCTGTGAATTAAGTCCATTTAAATTATGATGATTGCTGACTGTAGAACCGATCGACAAGTGAATGTGATCTTGCAAGTGCAAATGGTCAGGAAATATTTGATAACGGTATGAGATATTAAAGTTAGCTTGTTATCTGGAATTTTCACTGTTGGCTGCCATTCACAGTGCTCATTGGTTAATATTATTCTTAGGGAGTCCATTGTGGGTGGACTGAGGATGCATCCAGTCCTCCAGATTTTTCGAGGCCATTTGGTGCTTTTTGTTTCTGTTACGGCATTCTTATAGACAGGGTAATCAACATAATATGAGTCGGCCATAGGGCTAGTTGTTGCTGCATGTATGTGTTATTTTCATATTCTCTCTCTCTCTCTCTCTCTCTCTCTCTACGTGTATATATACACTCACACATCTACATATGTTTCAAGTGCATAGAGGAACCTTTTTCTTTTGTATTTTCCCTTTGTTTCCAACCTCTTGATTTTAATTTATGTTCATAAATTTGATTAATTAGGTGACAAATAATTTTATATTTGGCTTGCGATTTGTCCCCTCATGTAAATGGGTTTTTATGAGGTGAACTTCAAGTTGTTGTACAATACCATCCTTTGTAAGTTTTGAAATTTCAACGCCATACTGCATTGGAACTCTAGACTTTGAATCCGTGAAGAATTGGTTCTCAACCCCATGCTCTATGTACACAGGGATAAATCTGAGGCATCTAGAGTTTTTGATGTTTTACAAGATATTTTGGAGCATATCTGTTCTGATTTGCATAACATCCAGAAGAACTTACATTTTTGGCAATCTAGAGCAGAGGTTAGTAAGTGAGGTCCTTTCAGTGGCTAATAATGTTTCCATTGGGTGTTTAGTTATTTTTGTGGTGGACACCTTCCTTGTGTACAATTTTAAAATTTAACTTTTGATTGTTTCGTTCATTTACAGGCATCAAATGCTCGGAAGGTGTACTTTTTTATTTTTGAGAGAGGGCCAAGGGCATTTATTCGTGGAACTGTTCGACTGATACGCGAATGTGTTGTTGAGGGTTCTGGCCTGCAAAATCTCAACCGTTCAGCGTCTGCTCATACATCAGAGAGGATAACTGTCTTAACTACCTTGAGATATTATCTGGCCACGTTTTTGGCACAGGTAGTGTTATATTTTTTTGGGATTCTGTTTGTTATGCTTTCTACAATGGCATCTTTATTTGGTTATTGTTGTTTGTTTCTTTGGCATTCTATTGGTTTCCTAGTAGTCTGTTTTCTCTTTTATCATCAATAACTCCCTTTTGATATTCCTTTTCGTTCTGGCTACTCCTTGTCATGATAACTTTTGCATTTGACTTGAGTTGGAGAGGCACATTGTTAAGACTTGAAGAGCGACTGTAAGTTCTTTAATTACCTTCTCGTGTTTCTTATCACATTTTTAGTAATATTGCTTTGTGGAATGTGCTTTGCAAGTCAAAACAGTGCCATGTTAATAATGCAGCCCCGTGGAGAAATGCCTTGTGGAACTGTTTGATGACAAGAACCTAGAACCCTAAAAAATGTTTTTTTTTTTGTTTTTGTGTGTGTTCGGTTTGCAAATACGTTTACATTCATCATTGTTCGATACCCATACCTTGTTAAATTTAGTTTCAAATGCAGAAGGATTATCTTTGGTCACCATAGAAATGAGAAGTTGCTTTACAAATGTGAATCAGTTGACTCTGTTTGAATATTTTATCACACTGTTCCCCTTGTTTACACCTGAAATTTGGACGAGAAATGTCTTAGTTTGTTCATACAAGTATCTTGGTGGAGATATGTACTATATTTGTCATTCATGTCCGTGGACACCTTGTTTTTCATGCAATACATATCATAGCTACTTTGCATATTGAGGTTTAATTTCAGGTTTGTGGAATCAATGGGACTTATGCCTCAATTGCAAACCTATCCCTCTCTTTCTCACAAAAGCATAGCCTAGATACGTATCTAGGCTATGTACCCTTCATACCCATGTTCGACTACTTCTCATGGGTGCTTGATTTACGATTTCACGACTTTTAATCTCTGTTATTTAGTTTCATTCCAAATTAGGATTTGCTTATGTTGTTACGTTTTTTGTCTTATTGGGGTTATGAGCCTATAAACAAGAGGCGTTAATGTTGTTCTATTCAGACTGGATTAATTAGATCTGAGAGTTTTCAGGTTATAGTCTGAGCTAAATTCTTTCATGGTTCATGAAGGTTTATATAGAGGTTGACAGATTCGGGGAAGATTTAGTCAAGGATCCGGAGAAGTCACTGCCCAAACTATTGGTCACTATTAACGGCTTATTCTCAAAATTGGAGGCTTCGATTAGCCACTTTCGCGCTGTGCATCAGGTTATTTTTCAATCATATGACCGCTTTTTGGGGACTTTCCCTATTGTAGTTGCGACTTGTTTTTTGTAATGTTTCTTTTGCCTTTCCCTGTTGAACATTCAATTTTACTCATCGCATATGCTAACCGTAAATGTGCATGTACTTTTGATAATTTACCGAACATGTAGTTACTAAATTGTGTGACGACTTTGCAGTGTGATTCTTCTGTTGATGCAAGGTATTCATTCCCTCTAATGTTTGAGCAACTGCCAGAAGTGAACCAGGAAGGGTCTCAATGGACAGATTGTGAGATTAGAGATGCTATCAACTTGATTTATGAAAATTTACATAAACTGGACTCTTACTTAGCTGACCTTGTAAGAGTCTATATTCTTACATCTACTTTCTTGATTTTTTGTTCGTCTGTAATGGTTTGTGCATTTCTGAAATGGCTTTCGAATGGACATAAAATGTCAATGGAGCAAATCGGGTTTCCCGTGAAGTATATTTTACTAGGATCTGCCCACTGATCTGTCCAACCCTGTGTTTCATATAACATATCAAGCTATTTTGGTGAGTTGTATGCATGGTAATTTATTTCGGACATATGAAATCACCTGTAATTTATAGCTTAGAAGACCTGCAAAGAATCTCGTTCTGGCTTACTAGTGGACTTATACAGGGATGAGGTAAGGCCATGACACCTAATTTTCAAGCACCTCTTTAAGCTTTTTATCTACATAGAGACCAGTCAAAAACATATGTTTGATACCTGATTAAGAGGATTTTATTGAAAAACTCTTGTACTTGTATAGTTTACACCTCCCAAAGATGAGAAATTTGGAATGGTGTACTTCAAGTTGCACAATTCTTCCACCACAGCTTTTCATCGGCCTTTTCTAAACATCTAGGAGTCTAAATAATAGAAGTCAGTTCCTCAGATCTTTGAAAGTTATATGGGATCAGTTGCATAAATTTACTATAAGGAGTTCCTAGTGTTGGTTTAAAATGAGTGAAAGGATGAATTTCAGATCTGGTCGTAGTAATACAAGTGCAGAAGTAAGGAGGAGAAAGAAGGGGTGGAAGAAGAATAAAGAAGTTAAATTCCATGAGTTAGAAACATCATACAGCCTCAAAATCTATTCTTCAACTTTAAATTAACAGCGATACACGCTAAATATCTTCAAGGAAAAGAAATTCTTTGGAGACTTAGAATATTTTGCAACTACCAGAATTGTACACCGAGCGATGAGTATGACTTCTAATTTTTTCCAACCAAAAATTCAAAAGAGGAAACTTTTGGACTCTTTTGACAACTAGGAGTATTCTTTGATGTAATCAAATCCAAATATAGCTACCGAAGTAATAATGACATCGGAAAAGCTTCCACGGATTCAAGAAAACCTAAATTCAGCTAGTTTGTGATCATTGTGGATATTGTGTCATAAGGGTTTATCAAATTCTTGGTTTTTTCCTTGGATGCAGCCTTGCAGGTCATCATCTTAGCTGTGTACAACTTCTTTCAAATGATTTCTATTTGTTGACTGACTTGATCTTTAGATGACTTGTGTTGTTGAATTGGTTGCTCTTCTCTTAGGTTGCCAAACATCAGAAACCAAAAAAAGTAACTCTGTACTGGACGCACTATACGCTCGGGTTTGTTGGTGTCTCTGTCTGTTCAATTTGGCTCCTGAAGCATAGTAGATTGATGGGAAGTTCAGACATTGACAACTGGATTCATGAGGCTAAGGACTCGACTATTAGCTTTTGGAAGGACCATGTAGAACAACCGGTATAACTTCTATGAAAGTGTTCTTAATATTACTAGTAGCTCCGTGGTGAATTTGCATGGTTGTGTTGCATGTGATCTGATGGGATCAAGGTTTCAATTTTCTGCTGACATCTTGTCAGATTATGGTTATTCATCTATTCGCCGGAGATTCTCAAATCCCGCCAAATGTCCTCTATAAAATTAAGATATAGTTGTGTATTAGTTTTGGAGAAAAATACTTCTTTTGGTGGTGGTGGTGGGGGTTAGGTGAATGAGAGATTTATTGAAAGAGCATAACAAACATATGTCATGGAAGGCTATCCTTCTCTTTACGAGAGACTGAAAGACTAGCCTAAACAAACTAAGCAAAATCCTTGGGGGGGATATTTCATAGTTCACAGATGCTGAGCTAACTCATAGACTACTTAATAGTAACTATTCTGCAACAATCTGAAGAAACTTCCTGAATCTAGAGAATTTCATACCGGACAGCTAGGAAAAACAATTGCTAACCTTCCGCTCAATTGCAGCAATAGAATGATAGGAGTGGCTGCGAGGTCAACTTTTCAAAGCCCCAACTCTCCAATTCTTCAAATAACCCAGCATTGGGCCTAATATTGAGGATAAGAGTGGCTGCGTGCAGAGAAGGATCTACATATTAAGGTTCATTTTATTGGCAAAACTAGGTTAGAGTAACCTCAAAAGTGAAATCTAGTTGTCAAATCAACCAAAGGAGTCAATCCCTGAGTTGAATCCTACCGATTGGACCGAATGGCGTACCTCCCATGCACTTGCTAAAACCACTAACTATCATCATGTTCTCCTTGGTCCTGCAGAACCATGCCTCTCAATGATAGTTCTCCCTCTGCACAGAAATATCTCTCTCTCTCTCTCTCTCTAACATTTCCGTTTTGCTTGTCTTTCTTTACCTATTCTGTTGCCCTTCTTCACCCACTCATGGCTGCGGCCAGCAGCCTTTATTAATCTTTTACTCTGGTTCTTTCTTTAAGCTTTTTTTTACCTCTTAACAAGTTTATCTCTAAAACAGAAGCTGGTTTCTTCCTCTATTTTTCGATTTATGATTTAATTTTCCTTCACCCTTCCATATCTGCGTGCCCTGTACTGTGAATGAATAGATTTGTGTGAACAGATTTATGTGACGTATTTCTTTACACTCTTTTCATCAGCTTCTGTCTATTAGGGATGAACTTTTTGAGACATTCAGGAAGAGGCACAAAGGTGTAATGGAGCAAGAAGAAGTTCAGTTAACTGCCAACTCCTTGCACAGGTTAGACAGTTGACAATAAATTCTGTCTATGCATTTGGTGAAAAAAGAGATTGTTGAGAAGAAAGAAGGAATGAGAGGCTATAAAGTTTAATGAAAAAAATAATTCTTACTGCTTAATTGCTGTTTATAGAACTTCTGGTGAAGAATTTTCAGAAACTGGTTTGACAACAAAAACACTCACCATTATTCATATATTGTTCATTTTGTAAGGGGGATAAACTCGATAGCATCTTTCTTATTATTTCTAACAAATTGATCCTTTTGCATAGAAGGAATAGACGATGTGCCATGCTATCGAGGAGTTCTAGTAGTAAAAGTGATTATGGCTTGGGGGTTTGTGCCATTTACTTGGCTCATGTCATTTACAGAGCGTAGTTTGATTGAAATACTGAATAGAGACCACCGATGTTTTGTATAACAAACTTATCTATAATTGTTCGAGCAGCCATTTGTTTATCCAAATGTTTGAAGAAAAAAATATAGCTTGTTAATTACTTCAAAGAATGAATTGCTGTCATTTAGTGCCCATGATAAGTGTGTGTGTCTATATCATTGTGAAGAATGATCTTTCATGGCACCTTTTGAATAGTAGAAGTTGTATGTTTCAAGTTTAGGTCGACACTTTCTGAGCTACACCTGGTTTCTTATTTGATTGACCTAAAAAGTATGTTTGGTTGTGGTTTGCAGAATGTTGTTGGCTTTCAGTGAACAGACAACGGGTCAAAAATTTCCAGAGGATGCATCAGAACAGAAAATGCTTGAAATAGTAATGTCTAGGTGAGATCTCATTGCCATTTGGATGACTGTTTATTATGAATGATGAAATTAGGTGTGTCGGTTGCATGTGAAACTCTTGCTGGCCTCTATTTAGGAATTTATTCAGCAGATGTACAATGAAACATTCTTCTCCATCATGTATACTGCAGAAATAAGAAAGCATTGAAGGTCCTCTATATTGTGGGTTCGAAGTGCTATTGAAATGTGGATGTTTCATTTTAAGCTGTTTCTTTTCTCATTTCTTTACTTCACTATTGCTGCAGTCTCACTTTTCTGTTTTCCCTTTCTCATTTAGAACTCAAAATAGTACCTATACCTGAGATATTTTTAGTTTATGTTTGGCTTCGCCTTATTCTGCATTTATTCAGCTTAAGTAGAAAGAACCACTCTTCATCTTTGTTAGATTTAATAAACTAGAATACTTTTCTATTCATTATGCGTAATATTTATACAAGTAAAAAAGAGATATAACTAACTATGACTCTAACTAATCTATTATTCTATTTACATGGGGAAACAAAACATAAACCTAATCTAATTACAGTCCTACGAACATATATAACTTAACAATCTTAATAAATAAGAAAGTACCGTAGGTCCTCTCGTTTTTTTTTTCATTTTCAATTCTTCTCTTTTGGGCCTTCTACAGTAACCAGCTTGACGAATTGACCTTGTTAGATTGTCACAAAAGCTTAAGTTAGGAAATTAGCCCCAAGATATCCAACACCCTCGCTCATGTGCAACACACCTCTTCAACACGGAGATGCAAACGGCCATCCAAGACCTCTCAGAAACATAATGCGAATGGAGGACAATGCCAATTGAGAGACTTGAACCCAAGACCTCTCAGAAACTTGTACCATGTTAGGTCACCAATTTTCCAAAGCTTAAGTTGTTAGATAGGAGTCAATAATGTATATCAATCTATTCAACAGACTTTTATGCTCAGTGTTTTTTTATCAAGTCAGACTTGGAGTTCTAGGGTTCAGCCTGAATTGAAGTTCTGGAAAATTCAGTTTAAACAACCAGAGCTGGCTTTGAGACAAAAAATGACATCTCAGCATTTCTATCCCTAGGTCCAATACGTTGTGTCATCAATGCATGAACTTTTCCTTTTGCGTTGGCCAAGTATATCCCCTGTGTTAGAAGAGTCTCACATCGCCTATGTTGGTCCTCTTTCCTCTACTTATAAGCCATGGGCAACCCTTACCTTGCAAGCCGGTTTTCAGGGTTGAGTTAGGCCCGTGGATTCTAATATGGTATCAAAACTGGGTCCATTATGCACCCGGGTCCTCTCGTCTATCCCTCCGCCCTCCTCACATATGTATTCCACACTTCGCTTGAGGGAGGGTGTTAGAAGAGTCACATATCGCCTATCTTGGTCCTTCTTCCTTTGCTTATAAGCTTTGGGCAACCCTTATCTTGCAAGCTGGTTTTTAGGGTTGAGTTAGGCCTATGGATTTCTAATACCTGAATGATACATTGTTATAATTATTGAGGTTTGGTTTACAAAACACCAACTTAATTGTCTGAATATCTGTATGTTTTGCCGGTCAATGGCTGTGACTTGGTTACCAATTTTTGTTTCCTGGAGTTGTAGATCTCTAAGGGCCCATTTGGATGGGGTATAAGGAAGGGGGATAATTTTTGGAGGGGATAAAATGATTGACGTGACATGTTTAACATGGTTTTGGAGCATAAAATGCAGGGGGATAACTTTTCACCCTTCTAAAAATAATCCCCCTAAGAGGGAAAGAGGGGGATTATTTTTGGGCACCCTTCCCCGGCCAAAAAGTTATCCCCAGGTATTATCTAAGAATAATACCTCTCTCCCTTATTTCAACTATATTCCCTTATTTTATCCTCCATCCAAATCAAGTATTATTTTATCCCCTTTTTTAATACCTCATCCAAACTATCTATTTTTTTATCCTCCCTCTATAAACATCACATCAATGTGGGTCAACTCTTTAAAAATAATACTCCCTCTTATTTTATCCCCTTGAAAATAATCCTTAATCCAATCGGCCCCTAAGCCCTTACCGTTCCAGTTTGTGAGTGCATGGTGTGACATAGAATTACTTCTAGCACAAATGAGTGATATGTGGATGCACAATTGATTTGGTCCAGTTTAATGACGCTGGGATGAAAAGGGAAGTGTAGAGACCCTTGTTAAACTTTTCAAGTCCTTTGGTTGCTTTTCTTATACAGTTATGTATGTGATGGTTTAACAATTATGCGGAACATATTTTGTTAAATTTGGCTCTTTAGGTACCCATCACCTTGCAAAGTTTAAAATGAGTGTTTTCATGACTTTGAAACTGGGTGTATCTTTCCTCTCCTCTTGGAAGGATCTTACTTTACCTCTTCACAGATCTACAACTTACACATCGAAAATGCTCCAACTGGGGCCAAACACCAAAAAAAGCGTTAAACAACGTAGTATACTACATTCTCAGTCATTCTGAATAACCAGTATAAGCCTTGAATAACCAATCTTATCACTCCATTGTTTTTTTACTGTGAACTGAATCCACGACATGAACCATGCCTTCTAAGCCACCAAGAGCCTTCACCAATGCCCTTGAGATCCTCCAAAAATCTTTGGCAATGAATGATATCAAAGCATTGATGATGGCGAGTTTGAAGCTCAAAGATCCATTTATTGGATCTAGACCTCCAAGCATTCAGAAATCTCTAAAATCTCTAAATTTCTCCAAGCATGGGAGAAATTTAGTCACAGTATATATGAAGTTGCATGCTGTAGTTATTAATTCTGCAGACATAAAACACTGGAGCCCAAGTTCAGCTTGCAGTTTGGATTACTGATCTGAAATACTGCTTCCAGCTATTGACTGCTTGACAATCGGTCAATGTCTGTGTGGCACTGAACGGATTTACCTTGAATAACTTCTTCAGTTTGATTCTTCAGCCTCTGATGATAATGCCTTGCTTTGCTTGCTACTTAAGTTCAAGGTGGAATTTGAACTTTAAATACAAAGTGAACTTACACAAGCTAAGATAAATAACAACCCAGATGGGGAAAGGAATTAGAACTCCATTAAGTGTTTGTCAGATGGGATTGCCAAGCTAGGTTGTGGGGTAGCGGTACGCAGGCATTTGACAGGCAAACAATTTTCTAGGTGACGAGTAGTTTACAACTTGCTGCCTACTAGCTGTTTTTCCTCTCTCTTTTGGATCTCAAGTCTGCATTAGTTAACTCGTTCTGTGGTTGGTTTGCTCCTTGTTATTCACTTGGTCCAAACCACTGTCTCTCAACCATTCATCCGAAGTTATGATACCACCAAACAAAACAAAGACTTACGTTGCGACTTGCAATCTACATGGGTAGGCTACACAAATCCTTTTTCGTCATTCTGCTCTTTAAAGCGGTATGTAGTCAATTAAGTTTAATAAATTGATTTTCTCTTCTACCGCCATATCTCATCTCAATTTTAAGCCTTTCCGTCGCCCTATAATTTTCATTAACGGTAATCTTATCACTTTTCTACCTGAGTTGATCTTAGTTATATGCAACAAAACCATCGTAGTCTATTTTCTCTCAACTTATTTTCAGTTGATACTAACCCTGATCTGTATATTTGGGGGCCTGTTTATAGTCTGTTGATGTCATCTATTCTACTGGAATCTTTCTTGTTATTGCCAATTGATTTGGTCAACTCGCAGATGGATGTATCAGGAAGAACTTTTGACTTCTTATTTACTGTTTGCTCAGTGGGATCGACACAGAAATGATAATGTGCTTTTTTTTTCTTTTCACTTAACTGTTCTCAGCCACTTGATTATCTGACTTTTGAAATCTGCGTTCATCACACTGGTCACAGTCATGACCTTGCTCTTTCCTGTAGTAACTTGTGGTAAAGTAATAGAAGTTTGTTTTGAACTTAGGAGAGAAGAATAAAAGGTCGAGAAAAGTTACCTAAGTAGAAGATGCCTTGAGAAAGCATTTTAATTAATGATGGTTTTGTATTCTGAAACTGAAAATAAGCTGGATATTTCTTCGACTATCTGAATGCTTTGTAAATTCTTGATAGTTAATATCCTTCCTTTTTTTGTACATTTGCTTGAGTACCTCACTACCTTGCTATGAACTTGTTTTGGTGCATTTGTAAAGGGAGAATCAGATTACGCTGGGATTCTGGATCAAGGGATTTAATCACCACCTTCAACTTCTTGCAGAAACTGATGTGCTGAGCCCATAGGATTGGATCCTCTTGTAATAGGATTTATGTTAACCAAATTCCAAGCTGTTTGGAGACAAAAAATTTTATATGCTTGTTCTTTGAGCAGAGTTTTACTTTAGTTCAAATGGGAAGAAATGCCATTAGCAGGGGCCTTTGAAAGTAGTTGTACGCCCCCTTTTCCTATCAAGTAAAAAGTAGTTTGGGGTCTGGGAGTAACTACTTTGTGAAAATGAAACCCAAGATTAGGTTTGTCCTCAATCCCTTCTTTTCCTTGGAATGTGTTACTGTGACCAGCATCCAATAATAACCCTCTTAATAATAAAAGGAGATCTATGGATGGGTTATTATCTGGTTATGTTTTTTGATATTTGTTTCAGTGGTCAACCTGGTTTGGCTTTCTTACTGTGTGCTTAGTTTAGCGATGTAGTGACTGTGCAGAACTTCATAATTTTCATGTATACGTTGATGCACATTTGGTTTGCATGCGGGTGTATTTCTGGGAGCATGCACTCTTGAGGGTTATAATTACCTTTACGCATGAACTTGTGAAGATGAGATTACTGGACTATTGGTTCTCTTTTTTCTAATGAAATGACGGCATTGATTCTAATGTAGGTATGAGAAGGAACTCATGAATCCACTTAAGAATATGGTTGGGGGAGAGCTCGTTCGTGCGTTGCTTATCCAGGTAACGTGCTCCATTTCTTGACAGATCGGTAGTTTCTAGTGCTGATTATATAACAAGCGACTTGTGCTATTTCAGGTTCAGAAGCTGAAGTTGGATATTGAGACGTGAGTAAAGTCAATTGGGTTTCCTTGAGTAGAAGTCGATTCTCTTTGGTATTCAACTTGTCTCTTTGTTTAATTGTCTGACTACCTTCTTCTAACAGGGCAATGCTCGAGCTAGACCAGATTCTTAGGGCAAATGAAATCAATTTCGCTATTCTAGCTGCTTTACCAGCATTTTTTCTCTCCTTTCTGTTGCTCATGGTAGTGCGGGCATGGTTAAAGAAGGTAAGATCTAAGGAGCTCTTCTTGTTTGCTGAGTTCACTACCTTATCAAGTTTGTAGTTAAGTAGATGGTGTGTGCCGTTCAGAGGTTTGTACGTCTATGTCAAGGGAGGGATTATACGTTTTTTTATAGGTATCTGGGACTATATTGGATTTAGAAAGTTTTGTTTTCTATACCATAAGATTCATATTGCTCTGTGTTTTGCACAAATGATGAAAGATGGTATATATGATTGCGGGTTTCTGTACCAAAACAATTACCTAATTTAGGTTTGTAATAAATCCAAATTGTCATTTACTGAGAAACAAAAAAGTGGTTATTCTAGTCAACAAATCTCAGAAATTAATATGAAACTCGCAAGAACCGCTGCTATGCACGGGACGAATTGAAGTATACTCTATTAAAATGAATACAAAATCAAACATTATTTCAATATTTTAAATGTGTATATTATTCATACCATCAACCAAATACAATTGAGAATTAAACTTAAAAAATTCCGTCTAAAAGTTGTGATATCAAATTTAAGTCTCGTAATCATGATGTCAAGGCTCATCCACCTTATCTTGAAATTCCTACACATATAGATGAAATAAAATAAAATCATCTTTAAGAAGATACCAATAAACAATAAATAAATTATATGAGAATATATAAGTGACTTTGACTTGTCTAGTTTTTATATTACCTTGTAAAGGGTACAAATAATTTTTGACCAATCAGTGTTTAGTATATACAAAGATCACAGCAGGAGCACAACTTAGTTTACATAAAGATTTTAGTGCAGAACTATGAATACATAGACATATTTATAGTCGGAGGCAATACAATTTTTGATCATTTTGACTCCATTATCTATCATATTATTGCAAGATTAGGTTTATAAATGAAATAACTTAAGATTTATGAATTACTGCATTAACGTTTTCGCATTTCTCATGCCGACCTTTTCAATTTGAATGCACTTTTCACAGTTATTTTTTAGAGAAATATCCTAAGATTTCTAGAAATGGAATGTTTCTCGTATAATTATTTATCAACCGCGCATATCTTAAAATTGCACGGATTTGCATACTTCTCTGATGCTTTGATTACATGTTTTATTTTAGAAAAATTATATTGTATTAATTATAAAACTAACCTTACTCCCACCAATTACTTTACATTTTGTACTATGAAACATCTAGTAAAACTATATTTACATAGAAAGTGTATTTTTAAATTTTGAACTTTATTGTTATTTTTTTATGAAAAGTGTATATAGAAAAATGGTGGCCTATCGATTATTTATTTTTATGAAAAATGTGTATTGTGTTAACAATGATTTAAATTTTAAATTTTGAACTTTAAATTTTTTTAATTGTTTTTTTCTTAAAGTCGCACTTGGCGGAACTTCTCACAAAAACACCCATTGCAATACTCTATAGTATAGATATCAATGCAAAAACGTAAAATAACGTGCCTATTGATTGAAAGATAGTGAATGTATACAAATCAATTTATTTTTGGAAGTTGGCCTGTGGACAAACCTTTTTTCATTATTTTTGGCAAATTTTGGGATTTAACCAAATAAACTTCTTCTAAAATTATATGGGAAGATTTATTTTTAGAAAATGGTGGCCTATGGACACTATTTCCATTTCTTTTCGAGAAATTTCAACCCAATTTATACTTTCCTATAATGTATTGATTACATGTAGAGTGTTTATTTTGAGAATATTATACTGTATTGATTATGAATGAACTTTATTCTCGCCAATTATATTTACATTTTGTACTATGAAACATCTAGTAAAACTATATTGACATAAAAATATATTTTTAAATTTTGAACTTTAAACTTTAAACTTTTTTATGAAAAGTGTATATTGTGAAAAGTTTATATAGAAAATAGATAGAAAATAGTGGCCTTTGGTTATTTATTTTTATGGAAAGTGATTCAAATTTTCTATTTTAAATTTTAAACTTTTTGAATTGTTTTTTTCTTGAAGGTGCCACTTGGCAAGTTCAGGGGGCTTCTCACAAAAACATCCCTACAATACTATACTGTATAGATTACTGTTGAATGTTACATAAGGTTTGGAAAGTCAAGTTCAAATTGGGCAGGTCATCAAAATTGTGAAGATGCATTTGCTTAGAAAAAGAAATGAGAAGAAAAATACGGGACATGAATAGGGGTCTGGGGATATATGCAAGAATAGGTACAACAGTTTGAAGGTTCCTAGGGTTTTTGAGACAGAATGTATTAAAATCAAAGGAGGCTACTTTGGTAGGAGGGCTTGATGTTTGTTGATCAGTCACTATGGCGTGTATATATATAAACAAACATCAAGCCCTCCTAGATATTCAGTCACTCCGAATATGTTGATCAGTCACTATGGCGTGTATATATAAAAACAAACACCAAGCCCTCCTACCAAAGTAGCCCCTATATACACACACACACATACACGTGTGTGTGCTCACGTGTATTCTGTCAGGAGGAGGGGGGGTTAGCTAATCAGTGTTGCTAAGGCAAAACCGTGGCTTAAAATTTTGCCCTCCTACTATCTGTTGCATTCTTCGTGTCCCCAATGATCTCACTTGATAATTTAAACCTGAAAACTGGTTGGCGTCAGGCAGATGAAAAGTTTGTTTACTTCTTGTTCTCTACTGTTACACCTGGTGCAACTAATATAATGACAAAATGATTAGGCTCCATAATGTTCGAAGAATTTATGTAGCGAAGGCTCCAGATTATCAGTCTGATTCAATTTGAATATGTATACTTAAAGTCTACCCAAATTACGCAATTACTGGAGAAGTCTGTGGACATGCAGTCTTGCACGGAGACCTGATAGAAGGGGACAGGTCCAAAGGCAATAGTTACTCATGCCAGCTCTCTAGTGTTATATGTGCACTATTATTTCTGTAGTTAGTCCTTTTGTTTTATATTGTTTCTTGAGATGTAGTTTTTGTTTCTCTTTCTTTTTCCTTGAAACTCTTCCATCATATGCTTATAATGCTCAATCATAGAACCGTATAATTTTTTTGAGATGTGGATATTGAACCCAATCCTGATGGCAACTTAATACTCTCCTAGTGAGTTGTGATATGCTTTTATTTTTCTTTTTGAAGAGCCAATCTGAAGATATATTCAAGATAACGAGATGTTGATGACACAAGATATTTATTACTCCCTCCGTCCCAATTTGTTTGTCCATTCTCGAAATTTCAACTTATTTAGAAAACACAATCATTACTCTTAAAAGTTTTTACTTTCCAAGAATACCCTTAACTTTTTTAACATTAAATGAGAATTCACATTTTCCAAAGTGTGGTTTTTTAAGAAGGAAAGGGTATTAAGGAAATTTTGACAAGTCAACTTCAAAATTAGACAAAGACATCTAAAAGTCAAAAAGTGGACAAACAAACCGGGACGGAGGGAGTACATTAGTTCTCCAAAATTAAGGATGATCATGCAACTTTTCATTCTTATTCACATATGTGGAATCATTACAAGACTTGCTTGTATGAACTTCCATCCGGGCCTCGAATTAGCTATGGAATAAGTGGTGCAATCAAGAGGCAAGAGTTGGGCTTTACGGTGGAGATAGTGGAGATCATGTTGGTTGTGCACTATCACATTTACAACACCATTTCTTTCTCTTTTGTTTTCTCTTGTTTTTGGTGCTACATTTGGGATTTAACATATGGAATACAGTTTCTGGTAGATGGTAAATCTTGCAAATGATGCCACGAATTTGCTCTGTGACTTCTCTCATTCTTTTAAATCAGGACACTAGAGCAGAAGGTAGGGGAAGGATTGCTCGACTCCAACGAAGGCTACTAATTGTGGAGGTTGAGAAAAGAATTATGCAGTTCCAAACTTGCATTGATGAAGGACTGGTATGAAATCCTGTTTCTTCTACACTTTTTTCAACCCGTTAGCTTACTGATTTATGCGATCGCTAATGTTGGCCCTTGAAATTCATTCCATTTCTAGACTTACATTCTCTTTCTATTATCTTTTAGCCACTCATAAGGGGGTAAAAGTGAAGTGAGAATAGCATTCACCATATTCATATGAGATCTATCTTCTAATTGTGTGGGATAAGAAGAGGAAGAAATCTCAATGCCCAAAGTCACATTTGTGTTGCATTAAAACCAGTGTCCAACCAATTCATGTCAGTCTCACCCATACCAACCCCTTTGCAATCCGCGCTAGTCCATGTATAGGTAGGGTTCAGCCAGTGGACAAAATGGCAATGCTGCGCTCTAGAATATGGGTGGGTTTCGGCTGGCTCTTAGTGGGCTGATACAGCTTTGATTAATGGCTTTGGTTTGAGATAGCTGGCCAAGTTGCAAATCAAGATGAAAAATTGTAAGCTAGTTTTTCTTTTCTTTTATTTTCCTTCCTTTTTTGTTTCCATAATTTAAGTACTACCTAATGCTTAAGGCACCTTTACTTGTGGTGTCTTTCTTTGTTCTTTTTTTTTATGTCCGCAGTTGTGTGCAAGATCCTAATGGAGTGGCATTTTTGTGGTTCTGACTAGTTTTAGATGGTTCCATTGAGAAGGAACTGATTGTAAAGCTCCATATGGTTGTTGCAGGAAAATGATGCTGAATGCATGTACGGTTTGGGTTTATATAGTCTGGATCGCCTATATCGTGCTGTGGAGAGGCATGCCAAGGAAACTGGTGAATGGAGATGGTTAGTTCTGCTTTATTATTTTTGGCTTGAGTTAGACCAACTTACCAGCACCCCCGAGGGTTTTTGAAAACCTATGGAACTAGTGCGAACTAAAGTTTTTGAAATAGAACTTTATCCTTCACAATCTAGGGAACCTTATGGTCTGTTAATGAATTAGTACATGGCTAACCTAAAAATGCCCTAGTCCTCTTAGAAATTAAAGAACTCCAATTGTATCATTCTTCAAGCAAAAGATTATGATAATTTCAGGTACAAATGTCGCAAGATATGTACAAAGAAATCTATATAGCTCTTCAAATCATCTCCTGCCTCGTAAATTAACTTGTTTCTTTAGCTGACGCGAGCATACAACTTTGATAAAACCACAAGATTGATCTTTGTAAATGACAAACTTTTATGGGGTGTTGGTGTAATTTTACTATTCGTAGGGTGTATGTTTTTTCAGTCTCCTTTCTCTTATGTGTTTTTGTTTTGTATGCTACATGCGGATGTAGCACATGGAGTCCTGTATAATAGGAGACTAACGCATTATTTTGAACAGTTTGAGACAGGATATAATTGATTTGGCGAAGCCCCGTCTTCAAACTGCATACAAGTTCACTATCACATCGCGAATGGTACAGGTGTATGATTGCTTGCTTCCCTCATCAAGAAGCCGATAGTTCACCTTTTTTGTTACATTTTTTCCCCTTTGAGTTGGAGCACACTTCTGCTTATGTGATGGGTGAATGATGAAATTTTGGGGGTTGTAAGTTTGACCTCTTTAAGGTGTAGGCAACAGCGACGGTAGCATTTGGTACAAGCATTTGGGATGAAATCCTCTGTTCCTCTGTTGATTCCAGTTAACTTAAATTCGAGTTATTTTGAGTCCATGACATCATTGCTTTGTTGGTGAAGTTTCTCATATAATAATAAATATCCTCTTATATGAAACGAATACCCACTACGATCTCATTTGAAGATTTAATCCGTTCATTTCGTGAGTCAATATATGTTATATCATCATTAAAAAAAATTAAATTCCTTAAATGTCGGTAAGAACTTGATCAAGTTGTATTAGTCGTATGAGATTTGATTGGACGGTTAGACACATATGTTGAATAGATGGGCCCTATAGCTACAAACAAATATGATAAGGAATGATCACGTAATTTATTCTGTAAAACTTTTGGGCACCGGGCTGGCAATTTAGTTGAGGAATTTATTAGGAAAACTTGTTAGATAAGAGATTGATCACCAAACGTTCCACCAAATTTCTTCACCAATACCAACAAACCCTTGCTTGGTGCATTACTAGTCATAACAACATGCATGGTTGGTGCAACCTCCATAACCATACACCCTGATACACAGTGCAAGTCCTTTTGAAGCCAACCCCCACCCCCATCATCCATCCATACTCTTTCCCAATCCTCTTCCTCACTCAGTATTCTTCACATACAGAAGAAAGGGGGGAAAGAAAAAAAACCCTAGCTCCGGTGAAAAATCAATGGCATCTTGCTTCCAACAACCGAGTGTTGCTGACGACACAGCAGGTCTTTTCTCATCTCCTTCGAATTCACCTGAATTAGGATCCTCTACACTAAGCCCCCCATCTTCCTCTTCTACTAACCAGCTCTACCACTCTTCACCACCACCACAATCAGCAGCTCACCGGTATTCCTCCAAAGCAGCAGCCTACAAACTAAGTGTGAGAAATCTCTCCTACACCATCCATCAAAGTAGCTGGTCCTGGAAAAAGAACCCTAACAAGCCCAAGCCCCCCATCATCAACATACTAAAATCAGTCTCTTTTGTCACGAGAAGCTCTGAAATCCTTGCTGTTGTTGGTCCAAGTGGCACTGGAAAATCCACTCTGTTACGGATAATTTCCGGACGGGTTAGAGACCAAGATTTTGATCCAAAGAGCATCTCACTTAATGGTTGTGCAGTAACTAGTCCAGCTCAGTTGAAAAAGAAATGCGGGTTCGTTGCTCAAGAGGATGATTTGCTTCCCCTACTCACGGTGAAGGAAACATTGATGTTCAGTGCCAAGTTTAGGCTAAAAGAAATGACTTCTCATGAGAGAGAAGAGAGAGTTGAAACCTTGATGCAAGAACTGGGCCTTGTCCATGTTGCCGATAGCTTTGTTGGAGATCGCGAAGAAGAAGACAGGAACTATATTAGAGGAAGAATATCGGGTGGAGAGAGGAAAAGGGTATCCATTGGAGTTGATATGATTCACGACCCCCCAATCTTGCTACTTGACGAGCCAACCTCCGGCCTTGATAGCACCTCAGCTCTTCAAGTGATGGAG
Organism: Arbutus unedo; assembly: GCA_014822125.1. Taxonomy (NCBI): domain Eukaryota; kingdom Viridiplantae; phylum Streptophyta; class Magnoliopsida; order Ericales; family Ericaceae; genus Arbutus; species Arbutus unedo. The sequence goes on along the minus strand of JABCMJ010040359.1, from coordinate 105 downwards.
CTTCTTTCGTCCATGGCGATTTTAAAGCGAAGAACAATACTTGTATCTATCCATCAACCAAGCTATAGGATTCTCCAATACATTTCCAACTTCTTGATCCTCTCC
>JABCMJ010040354.1:0-10168 GCA_014822125.1 Arbutus unedo | reverse complement strand
GTCAAAATGAGGATTTGTTTCAAAGCATTACATGACTTTTTTTTTTTTTTGGGGTGGTTGTTTGGAGAATCGATAGAACATAGTATTTTTAAGCCATGACGTGACTTAAAAAGATTCCATGCTATTACAATTAAAATTGTCTCCATGAAAATAAAAATATTTTTTCTACCTTCCACTTATACGAGATTTTCCCTTAAAATTTTAACAAAGTACCAATTCATTTATGTCACTTGCCGCTCTCATAGCCACTCCAAGAAAAAAACGTTCTGCCATAAAAAATAATGTAGATGATTGTGTCCGCGAGCGTGGGCATGTGTGTGTGTGAGAGAGAGAGAGGGGGGAAGGTACCGTACATTTATTTCAAGGTCATAGTAGCTTACAAAATAAATGAGTTAAAATACAATTGTTCCAGATCACCAACTCAGAATGAGACTCCATAACCAGTAAGAGTAGTAATCACCGGATGCGTCCCCATTTGCTCCCTCGTCGATCAGGAGCATTATGTGCAGATGCTACAATGGTGTGCTCTAGAGCAACTCAATAATTACCCAAGTGGATTCACTTCAGAAATAATCTGACCTTGCACATGCCAGGACAAAAGCCAAAACTCTCTCTATATCTAACGAATCAAGGCTGCATAAGCAGCTACTTCTTGGCTGTTGAGACTTTGCTTCAACTTTGACAATGCTGAGCTCTCCAGCTGCCGGATCCTCTCCTTGCACAACCCTAAACCAGCACCGATTTCTGACAAGGACCTTATGGTCCCACCCCCAAGGCCGAATCTCATCTGGATTATTGTCTGTTCTTTAGGAGGGAGAGTGCTCAGGAGGTTGCGCACATGCACCCTCATGAACACCTTTGCCACGCTAACATCTATGTTTTCAGTTGCAGGATCTGCGGTGATTTCCTGTATGAGCATGGCCAAAAGTAACAAAACTGTAGATCACAATGCTTTCCTTTTACAACGACCCTTGGATTAGGCTTAGCACAAGAATCCTACCATAGTATTCTATAAGCTAGGTATGTTACATAATCTATTACTCCCTGCGTCCAATATACTTGGTCTTGTTTAGAAATTTCAACTCTTTAAGGGGACATGCAATTCTCGAGTCTTAATTCAAATTCAATGGCATCACTTCCTGATTTACCCCCACTTCTCCCACTTTGAAGTATACTTGAAGCTATTTATAACCTATAAGGGATAGCTTTGAAAAATTACAGCCTTTTTGCTTTGACTTTTTAAAATGGACAATGAGAGAATAAACGTCTTGAAATGCGTCACAAATAAGGGGAGATTAGATTGCAGATTGCATGAACTGATGTCCAACTATGAAGTACTGACATCCTAGAAGCCCGCCGTACCACACTTCGGGGCACGTGAACATGCGGGGATACGTAGGGGACACACTACGTGGCGTGTCTCATTAATTCAAATATGTTTTTAAGGGGATACATGCTGCGGACATGGCAGGGACACACCTGGGGACATAACAGTTGGCTTTTGTAAATATTAGTACTTTTTCGCGGGTAGATATTTACAATTTAAAATACTCGGGCTAAAAGTGTAATAGAAAATATTTGTTATGTATTTAGACATACACCATCGGTTCCATAACACATTCGATAGAAGTCTTACAATGATGCATGCATTACTCTGGAAAAAAATTTGAAAAAAGTTGTCCACCCGTGTCCCTGTCCCTATTTTTTGAGAATTGTCGTGTCCCGTGTCTGCATCCCTGCTATATATAGATGCCCTACAATCAAGAATATGCATGCAGGAGTACCTTAAACTCAATTACTCAAACAAAGAAAAAAATTCTGCTGCATAATCTTCGTTCAAAGCTAGGGTTGAGGACGGGCGACTGACAAAAGAGTTGAAATAGCAAGTCGAAACTACCACGCTTTCCCAAGAGACATTTCAATAAAGACTTAAACACTTTAAATTGGAAAGAGAACACAATTTGAGGGGGAAAAAACTGCCTTCCATCTTACGGTCATACAGATCAATTCGGAGGCCTTTGCACGGATTATGCAGGCAGACCTAGGGTTCGGATTTGGACATTTTCATGAGATTTCAATTTTACATGTAACTCCCAACTGTTTTAGTCAAGCAGGTAATTATCAACTGTTAATGTAATCAGGCTATCAGATGGCACTTCCAACCATTGTTTGCTGGGAACTAGTTGCAAGATGACAGACACAATGCAGTTGGCAGATTGAGAGATAATATATCTAACAGCAATCTTTGAGATGAGCAATATAACGACGGCCCAAAACTTATCCTGTACCTTCTATTTTCTTATTCTCTAACGGAATTTATCATTTTCCGAATCAGCAAATCTGAAGTACCTGAAATTCCAATTGAATGTATATCACAGGGAAATCAAGGTCGCAAAAAAGGATACCTGATAAGTAGTGTCTTGGTCCATCCATATTGGCCGATCGATTGACACAGGCTTTCTAACAGAAAACAGAAATCTTTGCAACTTCTCAACAGTCATTCCAACTCGTGCGGCAATATCCTCTTTTGTTGGTTGATGATTTCCATCTTCAATGCATAACCTCTTTGCATCAATCACCTTGTACAAAAGGAGATGTGCACTTTCCTGAAAACATTAATACTTCTAGGGTCAACGTCAGCAAATTCAAAAATTCAAAACTCTGCTGAAAACTCTTCAACAGCTTTTTTTTTTTTTTTTGCATAAAATGATTAACTTCATAATTTAGTCAATACAAAAAACGAATAGTTGAGAGGATTAAGTACTGGGAGACGAATTGTCCTCGAGTGACGAAAAATGGCTTTCCTAATTGCTTGCCTAATCCAAAAGTATGCATAAGATGCAAATCGGCAACCCGCCTGCGGCTTGTATTTCTCAACGCTTCTCATAAGACCCAAACTCCCCTCCTGCAACAGAACAAGCCAATGGATCAGTAAAGAAACTATTATGATTGACTTTCAATAACTATAGCATTTGATCACCAAAGGAAGGAAAGAGAACATGTAATCGTGCCTGCAACTCCAAAGCCCAAGCAAAACAGAGAATCTAAACTGAATATAAGATGAAATTTCCAGGATGTATTGCAGTAAATAGCTTCCAAACTTTATTTATTGCTTTTATCTTGGCAATGTTTATCAATTTACCAAAAATGGTTGCTTATTGTAATAAATTACAATACACTATTTCCTAAGGGAATCGTAATTGAGTTTTCAAAATAATAATACATTGAGGTAAGAGAAATTGCACAAGTGCTTTACAATTAGTCTTCAACTTGCAGGTTAATTTAGTCTTCTCTTTACGTATTTGGCCAGAGGAAAGGAGCAGGGCGGGTTGAGTTGCTTGGGAAAGGTGAAGTGAAGAGGTTATGGCCAAAAAATAAGGTAAGAACATTTCGAAATATAATTTTGTTTCACCTGTAATAAATCGTGAAGGTTTAGACCACGCCCGCAATAATTTTTAGCAATATGAACCACCAAACGAAAATTGGCATAAATTAGCCTTTCCCGGCTTCTGTTACCACACTGGAGTTGCCACTTCAAGGCCTGACAACTAAGTCCAACAGCAGAAGCCCATTCAACCATTGTCGGCTCGCGGTCACTCTGAGACTGAAGCCTACTCTTCACTTCCTCTAACCTCATCAAACCCTGATAAAACATAAACAGCAATGAGCAGTTTTCTTGTTTTCCGAATTTCGTTGGAGAAAAAAGATTGAGCGCCAATTGAACCTGTATCTTAGTAATCAATTTAGATTCTTCTTCTACAGTCAAAAGTTGCTTCTTTTCTGCACCCCGCAGGAATAGTCGGACAGCATCGTTTGGATCGTATGGTTTGCTTAGTTTTCTTTTTGAATCCCTCTTTGGAGGAGTTCTAGTCTCCTGAACCACAACTTCGGGATTTGGTCCCCTCCTTTTCTTTGATCGCCTCTCTAGTAGACGTGTTGACCTTATAGTTTTCACCTCCTCAAGTGGGAAATTAGGGAAACTTGTGGATGTGGAACTGCAAACAGGTTCAAGGCATTATTCCCGTTTGAAATTGACTTCGTGGCAAGAACACGATAATATACATCTATACAAGCTCTCTCCATCCGTTTTTGCTAGTCCATTATTTCATTTTGGGCCATTTTGTGGTGTTCCATAGTAGACGTCCATTTTGCAGAGTCGATGGAAGCATTTGGTATCATTCCTATTATGCCGTTCTCTTTTGAATTGCAGTGAAAAATGAAAGAATCAAATTATAAGCAACAGAGGAGGGCACATTTTTGGAAAGTTAAAACATAGAAACATTTATGATGTTTCCGTAAAAAGTTGAATTCAAAAACTGGACCAGCAAAAAGGGACAGAGGGTTTTCTTTTTCTTTCTTTCCTTATATTTTTCGCATTTGCATTCGCGTTTTTGTTTGAATTCTAAAACAGACCTAGGAGTTTGAAATTCATCAACTTCGGCTCCAAATAAATGTAAATCCTCATCCTCATCCTCAGCTAACAAAGCTGCTTGTTTTGAGGCTGACAAAGCTTTCTTAGCAAGGGCAACCATATTATGTGATTCAACATCCATAAGCCTCTTTGTTTTATTCAAAACAGAACCCATAGCAAAGGATGTTATATCACCATACTGCAAGGACGGCAACCTGCAACAGATGCCATACAACCAACTAATAAATTGAAGAAGATGACTACCATATAGACCATAAAACATAGTGAAAGCAGGATGGAAAGAAGATCTTACAGATACGATAAACCAGGCAAATTTGGCATCCCATGCTCTGAATCCTTTTGCAATTGATAGGAATGACTAATATCTTTTTCATGTGCCGAGGACTCTCTCTCACCCCACGTCTTCTCCAATGTTACCTTGAGGTAATAACAATCGTATTAGTACATAAGTAGAGATCATCTTATTCTATACTGTTAGATTGTTAACTACCAACTCATCTAAAAGCTAAAGCTTTTATATTCTCAACACATACAAAAGTCGCAGTTGATGGTGGTTTTTCGCACTGAAGTAATGGATTATAATGTGAGGTAGAACAGAACTCTCCAGCCCCAAAGAACTGAAAAAAAAACATGATATAATGAAAGATATATAGGACTTATGATGGGAGAATGAAAAATATCAACTAAAAGTGCACTTTCCCTAGTTTTTCTTCTTAATATGCAGCTGATATCCCAAGAGTTTTACCTGGCATGTTTTGACTTCCCTCGTTATCCGCAACAAAGGCCTACCCTCATCACGCTGCTCTTGTAGAAGAACTGAGGTTGGGAAATGTTGAGCTAACGTAGTAGCCAAAAAGGGAAGTGAACGAGCTGACTGCTCATGAAGCATCAAAACTGCAATATCAGAATAATTTCATGTTGATGATCTTACAAAAAAATGCACAAAACCAAAACAAAAATGGAATTGTTTGCAAGTAGATACCACTCCACCTAGCAACAAGACAATGGAGTAAATTATTTTTATTATTTCCTCAATAGCTTGTTAATCCAAAGGTAAATAAAATCATCAAAAGGCAAATCTGCTCCATAGGAAAAGAATCACCATGACAAAAGGGAAGAATGGCACGTGGACAGTCTATCATATGGTAGAACAAGACAGGTCCCTTTGTACTCAATGAAACCTAATATTACATGTAAGCATAAAAAAATTGAACACTTCCCTTCTAAGAAGCATTACTACGTCAACACTGATTTGAATACCATTACCCTTCAACATTCCCTCAGCTTCCACAGAATTCATCATTCCTCCAAGAATATTTCCTATTTTTACTTTTGCAGGTTTATATATCCTATAAAACAGCCGGGACACAGTTAAATGTACAGGAAAGTAATGATTTACTGACTGCTAGTTCAGTTAATTGCATCCTGTAAAAAATACTAGACTCTGGTGCATAGCACTAGGACAAGAAGAGACTCCACATGTAATTTTGGATGGCGATACAGACTGCAGAGCATGCTAATAGGGATGGCCTAGCCTAAAGCATGCTACTGTTTAAGATGGAAACATAACAACCACCACCACAAATACAGGGGATTGCCAGAAAGGGATTTATACAACCAAATCTGAAAAAATGGATTGAGGAATTGTGGAAAGATTTGAAGTTTACCAGAGGACATTCAAACAAAGAAGTATAACTACAGTACTGCATTGAAGCCTGGCCACCAATTATCTATCTACCCCTCTGAGTTGGGGTTGCCCTGTGATCTTCATGATTCTTTTCTTCCTTCTATTGGTACTTCGGAGATGTTCAAGTTACTACAGCACCAAGAAACATACAACCAAACAGGGCTATTCCCTGAAAGACCCGATGGCCAAAGCATCTTCCGAAGTAATGTTTCTCATAGAAGGGGGGGACTGTTCACATATCACCAGGTCTTCGTCTTGTTCTGAACCCATCCTAGCAAGTTGGTCTGCACTTTGATTTGCTTGTCGATGTGGCTAACAATGCTTCCTGTCCTTATTAGAACAATGGCATCTTCAACCACTGCTTTGAGGGGATTACGAGTAATGAACCCTCATTCAACATTTGCACAGCTTGGAAAGAATCAGTTTTGAGCCTTGTGTTTTGTAAGCCCTTCTCGAGAATGATGGTAAGCCCTCTATATATCGCCCATAGTTCAGTTTCTAGACCGGTATTGTGATGCCTTCTGCCATAGTATCCAAGCTCCCTCGTGGTCTCTGAAAACACCTCCATATCTTTCCAACAAGCAAGAAAGAGAGACGCCAAGGGGATGTGCCAATTTACAAGATACCAAAAAGAGGGATAATATATGGAAAAAAAGAGGAGCGACTAAATCCTCCTTGATACAAAAATTATGCACTCTTAAAGTACTCTTCATAAACACCACATAGGCACAAGGGAGCCACTTTCCCTCCTTCCTCAACTTGACCCAAAAACTGAAGTCCCAACTCTATAGCAATTGTACCTGAAGTCCCAACACTAAAGCAATTAAAACACGGTAGCTGCCATAACCCAATCACCCCAACAACGCAAAACAACATACTCCACAGATACCAAGCTACCTCAAAATGAAGTAATAACTGATCCATTGTTCTTCAGCTTTTTTACATACAACACCAATTTGGCTATTATGTCTTTTCCGACATAAAATATCACCAGTAAGAATGGTATCCAAAGACAGAGAAAGCAACCTTCGAAGGAACACCATTTTCCAACCTTGCTTACTAGGAAGACAAATGCTTCCCACACAACAATGGGAAGAGTTAAAGGAAAGTGTGAAAACACCTACTCGACCTTCCTTATCTCAATTAATCTTCCCCATTTCCTCTGCCAGTGAAGTAGTACAATCACTCTGAAAAAGACCTAGCCTCCTGAAACTACCAATCTAGAAAAGCTCTTGTAAAGATAGGCTCCCACTCCTCCACGTAAGCCGAACGTAATCAGACACCAAGGCTTCCTTGTTAGCAGCAATCCAAGACAAAACAGCCAAAGCATGCTCCCAACACCAGGTGTTAGTCTAGAACTTCTCTACTCCAACCTCAACAAAAGAACAAGAATGCTTTACAAATAGCCCCCACCCACTCGAATAGCCTTCTAAAGGTTCCTAGTCTAAGCAACCCTAACGGGTTTAGAAGACCATGCCCTACCCTCAACACCATACTTGCAGCCTACCACTCTCCTCCATAAGCTTTCCTCCTCCAAAGTGTATCTCAAGGTCCTAAACTGGCAAATCCCAACCCACCCTTCCTTGAAGGACCTACACACCTATTTCTAATTACTGCGAGAAACATGAGCAACCAAAACATGGCCATCAAAAATTTCTCTAAATCTTCTCCTTGTCTCTCGGCAATAAAAACAAGGATGGTAAGTGAGGACATGAGTAACGTTGGAAACAGAAAGAGAAGCTACTCAGAACCCCATCAAAGAAGAAAAAGTATCCACACCATTTACCACACCCAAGAAAATAATCTCTCTCTTGCTAACACTAACCTTTAACCTAGAAATAGTCTCCAAAAATATAAAAAAACACAGAAAACTATTCCATTGCTCAGCCTCAGCATCCAAAGAAACGATGAAAACTTTAGCAAAGTGTAAATGAGAAATCTTGGTCGGCTTCTGGCTTACTTAACATTCCAATCTCAAAGTCTGTCAAAGACCTCCTTACTTGACCACCTTAATCAAGAGGCTAAAAGGCACTATCACTATGATAAAAAATAAAAGGGCCCCTATCGAAGACCACTAGAAGACTGAAAGAAGTCCGAAGAGGACCCATTGATCAAACAGAAACTCTGACATAATCAAATCCACAAACGCCATCTCCTACCAGAGCCCGTAAAATCCATCACAGGGGGAAAAAAAGTGATTATAATTTTTTTCAAGTCATGATGATTAATTAATCTTCTAGTGAATTGCCAACAATTTCGATAACAAACTAGGCCAACTGCCCGCCCTTTTTAGGGACCAAAGCAATGTAAAGCATTGAGACTCTTTTGAAGGTCAACCTCTCATGGAAATACCAAAAAAGAGCCAAGACTTCCACTAATTGAATCCCAAACTAATGAAATAAAAGACTTCCCGACAAAGGTACCCATTCACCATGATTTGTATTGGTCTATCATCCTCGAAAACTGAAAGCGCAAAGAAAAATAGTTGCCAAAACAAATTGACAGTCTAATATGGGTTACTATTGCACTTCAGGTTTCATTTCCAATGAAAAAATAATGATCGAGACTCCTTCAATCAACAATCTAAAAGTTTCTAAAAGTAGTTACAAATATAATAAGAGATAAGGCAATCTCCAATCCTCATTGTTTTCTTCTCATTAAATTTGCATCAAAATTTTGTGAGAAGCTCGATTTGCTATGAAATAATGGAACCCTCCAGTGGGTTTTGATCCATTCCTTTATAAATATTCTCAACTCATCCCAAAACCTTCTTCAACTATTTTTGGCGAATTGAATTCCCTAATTCTTGCAATTTCAAGTATTCCATTAAGTCTTTCTAAAAGGTTACAAGTTTATCCTCAGAAGCTTCTTTCACCAAATTTGGTGAAAAACTTGGTTCTCCCTCAACTAAATGAAACTTGGTTGTTTCTTGATTTGATACAAATAATCAGGAAATAGCTGGATCGTATTTTTAGTCCCTTTTCCCTCAAATTTAAATTTGACGATTCATTGGAAATCCTTTAAGGAGCAAAATACAAAGAAAAGTTGGAACATGTAATTGCAAGTAAAATATGACACGACCAGTTACCCTCAAAACCACAATCTAATCCTACAATTCTCTTACATTCTACCAAACATGGTGCTGTTTTGCTTAATTTTAATTGCACAGCCATGACCAGAAAATGAAGCTAAGAGAACTTAAAATCATTAAGTTAAATAATCAATTCAGAGATAACCTCAGGTACATATTCACAGTGAACTCAATACCAAAGGCTGTAAAGACCCGAAGGCACAGAAAAAACAAAAGGATATACCCATTTGCTTTCTTAAACTCCCACATTACGTTATTTATAAATCCATGAATTATTCTGAATTTCAAACAAAATTTACCTGAAGAAGAACAAGATGACGGATACCAATGATGGTTTTGAGGAAGGATGGATGGAGACGAAGTAAGCAAGTTCCTTCCTGTCTCCATTGATGTATATGCGTGTATATGCATATACTGTAATATTTTTATTCCATATTACATGGGTTCCTCCGTCAGTCTCTCTCTCTCTCTGTAGGTAAACTAACAAGAGAGAGATGGGCTCTTTCGTTTAACTAAAAATCTGATAAAACCCAACCTTTGAATGGATGAGATATTGCGATAATTTCAGTATCTGGTATACTTCCCAACAACACCCCTCAATGTTCTCCAAATTGCATTGGCGTACTTCCTTCCTCTTTTACAATAATTTGCCAATTAAATATGGTCCAAGTATCAAAAGTTAAAACTACACGAATGGTCCAGACGCTGCATGTTAAAATGATGCGATTTTTAATTTGTTAAGCTCAGCTAATCAAATTAAGTCATTTAGGGATACGAAAATTATATATATCTCTTTATATATAATTATTCTTTATAAATGGATGAATGGAAGGAAATCATAATTATCTCACTAAATTACATAAAAAACAATTAAGAGATAAATACGAGAGAATTGGGATTATTCTAAACTCTTCATCCCCACGAGCTCTCGATTCAACATTTGAAGAGAACCATGAGA
>JABCMJ010040349.1:0-10202 GCA_014822125.1 Arbutus unedo | reverse complement strand
TATCTTGTAGGTTCCATGGGAAAATTGTGTATATAGCTGTCGTATGGCATGAAATGCATATGATGAAAGTTTTCTGCATAGTTTCTGTTATAAGCGGACTACAAATTATGGTTGCTTAGCCGATGTCCGTTCAACATGTTCAAGTGTCAAGTTTTGGACGTATGCACTTGTATACATTTAGAAGTGTCCATGCAACAAAGGTTACAAGCCTTCATTAACTATGATATATTCTTCTGATCTGTTAGTAAAATTTCCCTGGTGCCTACTTCACAGTTCTCCGAGAAAAAATGAAAAAAAATCCTTCTAGTCTTTTGTTTTGCAGCCTTTACAAACCAACAAATGGTGTTCTGAATTTTCATTGGGTGAAAATGGGATATTAAGTTTATTGTCTCTCATTCACTCTTATAACGAATGAATAATTAGAACTTGCATGAAGCTTGGGCTGTTGGAATTATTGGTTGTTTTACTTTTTCTTATCAGGAAAGCAGATTTGCTGTCTTGGCATCTTCGCTTCTTTCAAGCCAGACTAAGGATCATGTTACTCATGGCAAGTTCTCTGTCATAGAATCGTTTAGGATACTCTTTTCTCGCACTCTTTATATCTTTTCATTGGTGGTAGACTCGTAGTTTGGCCTGCTGTTCTTAAGTATATACCTAATGACGAAATAAGGATTGTCTTGCAATTTCTCTAACCCAAAAAGGTCAGAAGCCCCTGAAGGTGGTACATCAAAACAGTCAATCCAAGAATCTGATCTCTGTGAGGAGCAAGGTTGACGTAACTGCCTCAATTAGTTAAACTAGACTAAGAAGGATGCGGTAAATAAAGATAGTATAGATAATTGGTGGTATTTAATTGATATCTAGATTCAGTTAGAATTTTGACTCAAATTTCAGTGTCAATGGTGGAATTTGGTTTAGGTTTTCTTGCTAGCTGATATTAACTATTGATGATTGGGAAAGATATTTGATACAGAGCTTAAAATTCATGATGAGAACAAAAAATTTGTTTGAAATTAATGTTGGATTGTGTATACTTAAAGACTAGGAGGAGTTGGTTGCCTCTCAGGCATTTGAGGTGCCATTAAGGAAGAAGGTGGATGTATATAGCTATACAATCCGAACCATCCATGTCATGGAGACAATTTCCGGTCGTATCCTGTTTCGAGTGGATCCATTGGATTAAATGTCCCAGCTTTATCCAATCCAAGCCATGTATAGAGTGATATCCGTAGCAACAGATTCTGAGCAAACTTTCTTTAACTTAGCCTAGATAATTTCCCTTATTAGTGAAACATTGGGAGAGTAGGAATGCCATTTTGTACCCTTATATGATCTCCAGAATTATCCAATGAATGTTGTACCACCTTGCACATGGTATAAGCTTATGCGGTGTTCGTTGTGTAAAGTTAGTGTAGTTGGTTTGCACATCAATGTGGTGCAACCACTGGATATGCCGAGTTGGCTTGAAGATGAAACAAAATGGCGCCCCAAACATGGGATAAGGCTTGATATGTGGATCCATATCCGGCCTTATCCAATCCTTCTTGATCGGAATCCCCAACACTATGCCCTTTGTTTAAGTGAAGTAGTTGTGCTTGATCTGAGGGGAAATAAGTTTTGTTTCTCTTACACTTCATGGTGACACAATTTGAACTACGTAATCTGATAGAGATTGTACTCAAGTAGTTGCTCCGTATTTTGTTTCAAAGATTTTCACAGCCTTTTAAGTTTTCCAATTAAAAGTTATTTTACTACTAGTGCAGGAGCTATTCAGCGCCTCCTTCAAAATGGTCTGCTTACTCCAGACGCCATTAACAAGGCTGATGAAGCCACAGTCAAGAGCTTGATTTACCCTGTATGTTTCTCTTAAGTCCCTTGATTATGTAGTGTTAAAATTGTCCTGTTTGACCTTTTCATCTTTGGAATCTGATACGGACATTAGTGAACCTGTTTAACAAAAGAATTTTACTTTATTTAATGCACCCATGCCTGTATTTCCATTTTAGTTTGCTTTTAACAGGAATGTTTGTGTCACAAATTTTCTTTTATTAGGTTGGATTTTACCCTAAAAAGGCCAGCAACTTGAAGAAAATTGCAAACATATGTCTTACACAGTATGATGGAGACATTCCTAGTACACTGGAGGAGTTACTCTTACTTCCGGGTATAGGTCCGAAGATGGCTCATCTGGTAGGGTTGAATAACAGTCCCTTCTCTCCACTTAATTTCCAGAGTAGGCTTTATGATAATGAGCTGTGGGGTGGTGTAGGTTATGAATGTGGGGTGGAACAATGTTCAGGGAATATGTGTTGACACTCATGTGCATCGTATCTGCAATCGACTTGGGTGGGTCTCACGGCCAAGCACAAAACAGGTAACGTTCATTTTCTGCCCTTAATAACAAGATTGCATCAAGTTGAGTCCATGAATATCTTTTGTTTTGGAAACTCTCAGACAATTTGACTTTTGTCATTTTTTATGCTAGGAAAACAAGAAACTAATTGTATTGCTTCAAATAATAAAATAACACAAGACTTAGATGGTTTATATAAGCTAACTCTATTAATCTTAGGCAAACCTGAATGCGACTAAAAAATTACACCTACCCTTATAATAAAATATAAATAACAATGATAAGAAATACTACTTGCGACTAATAGACTACACTACCATTACTATTTTCACATTCCCAGTAGTACCTCATCCTATTTAATTTTAATTTTTTAAATTGCCATATTATTAACTTAACATGCATCATTATTTGTAATAATTTGCACTTATGAATCTATTGTATTCCTGTGAGAGTAGCATAATTGCAATTTTTGTGCATGTAGCATAATTGCAATTTTTGTGCATGTTTAGGCATTTTTTTATTAGAACGGCGTCTTAGTAAATTGTTATATAGTGTTATTATATATACCCTTCCCCTTCATCCATTCCCTAATCTAGAATGCCAAAGATAAAAAGAAGATGATTTTCATTCAAAGAAAAAGACGATAAGGCAATGGAAGTAGACTCCATAGATATGAGCACGCTCTCCAAATAGCAAAGGTCATCAACTCTACGGTCGGTCCCAATCTGTTTCTTGGAATTCCTATCATGTAGAACACTACTAGAAGAAGAGAACAAAGGTCAAAACCCAAATTTGACTATTGACTTATCGGAGTAATTCTTAAAAACAATTGAGACATGTAAAAGACATTTAGGATGGACAGTAAAATGGATGAGGTTGGGAGAATAGAAACAACATGCATATGAAACCTATTTGTGGTGACAATACTAATGGAAAAGTAGGGGAAATACTATTACTGAGGAGAGACAAATTAAGGGTCATATGATGGGAAGTACCAGAATCAAACATGTTGCACGTAAGATACCTGTGGTGTTAAAACCATACTAACCTGAGTGAGTGGTAGTCATGCATAAGCTTGTTGAAGATCCTTTTCTGTCGCAAACATGAAAGTTTGAAATTGTTGATATTGCTCAAATGAGAGGAAGGATGGAGCACTTTCAGAAGTAGAAACTACATGGGTTGTTGGATGACGATAAAGTTTTTGTGGTGGCCGAGAAGATGACGGAGCAGTTGAGTGAGAATAGTTGCGTCTCATAGATTGTACAAGCTTAGGGCATACATCCTTCTAGTAACTCTTCTGATGGTAAAAGCTACATTCATCTATAACAACTTGAGGTTTATACTTGTAATATACCGTTCAATGTGTTTAAATACCGTATATATAAATATATTTATATTATGAGTATATATATACTTGTAGTATGTATATTATAAGTACTTATATACTGATCCTTATATTATGAGTAAATATATAAGGGGTGGGGGTGGGCCTTTGGATAATTTGCTAAGAGAGTGTAGGCTGTGTTAGTTAAGGCTAATTAAGTCAATGAAAGGTGTGTTAAATATCCCCCGGCTAATTAGTACGTCCAAAAAAAATTGCCGGGTGTGAGGCAACCCTTAACTAATGCATTGGTTACTTAACACACCAAATAATACATCATCCAATCGGGGCCTGCACATCCGGATATAACAGGCAGTTTTATAAGATTTTGAATGTGGCCGTGGGATCACCATTAGTTCAACCAAATCTAAGCAAGAAGCAGCACTCATATCGCTCATATAGGTAAAGGTGGCGTAGGCTTACCATGTTTCATGATAAGAAAAATTTGTTTACCCTAGGATCGTGTTGCTCCATTAAGAGCATTCTTTTCCTCAAACTAGAGATGGCTAAAAGCAGTGGATGATGATATTGACCAAAACTGCTAGATGCAAAATTGATGTACATTTGTGTCTTTCCTTTCCATAACATAAACATTTAAAACTCTCTTGACGTCATCTTTGTGAATAATCTTTGAATCAATTTCAGAATTCTGATTTTGTCTCAAGTCGGTGGTAGTTCACAGCCTGGATCACTGTGAATTGACCAGTTCTCTGCATATCTGAAAATCATGTTAATGTTTCGTTGGATCGTTGAATGATTCCCTCATTTTACGGAATCCAATACCAAGATTTTGAAAAGTTATCTTTTATGATGGAGTTAACTTTGCTGTAACCCAATTCCACCCCAAGGCGCAAACACGTATTTGTGATGGATTGCATTGCAGCAATACTAATTAGTTCTTTCGCTTTTTGTCAGAATACTTCAACTCCAGAGCAGACGAGCGAGTCGTTGCAACTCTGGCTTCCAAAGGAACAGTGGGTTTCAATTAACCCTCTTCTGGTATGTTTTAGTCTTCGAGTTCAGTCTTCTTGCATGAATATAACTATGAACACATACAGGCATGTCCTGAGGTTTTGTAGGACAAATAAATCCCCATACCTACCATTAGCATTCAAGATGCTTGCTGACTTGGTTTTGCTGTTTGCTCAATTGATGCTGCTTGTCTTTGGTGATTGTGCTACCAAGGAACGTCCACATGTTAAAAACATGATGCACCTTTGTTCCAAAATAGTGATTTAGTATTCCAAGTGATCCCTGGAGTTTTCCAAAAATTCAATTTTGATAACCTAAAAATCTGGAGAAAGTGGAGTTTTGGCAAGAGAAAATGGTAAACAATTGTCCGTTGTGCTCCTAAAAATGTGTTGCATGAATAATTTGGACAATAGTTTTTGTTTCATTGATGTTGATAGCCTGAAAGAAGTACATTCCAATTTTATTATCCATAGGAGGGTATCTGTGTGGTGCAACAATTTAAGATATGTGGTGTACCACATGTTCCTTGTAGCGGTATTATCTGGGTTTGATTTCATCTAGTTGCTTAAAGGATCTGCAACCAGGAACATTAATGTTGCAGAGATCCATGGAAGAAAAGCCAAACCCTTGACCAATTCTTATAGAGCTTGACCATTTAGGTGGATCACTAAGTAACTTTTCTGAACTTCATCTTCATACTAGAGATGTAATCTGTTGCTTTCAGTGTATCAAGCAAAAAGAGGAAGAAAAACGTTCACCTTGTTCTTCTACCAGACGAGGCACTAGGCTCACTCTTAAGGTATGAAGAAAGTTCTTAGAGTCCGTCAACTCAAATTAATGATAGGACAATCAAATAATACAAAAAGCATTATATGCTCCCTGTGTATACAGAGGACGTGCACTACAAAAGCTATGTGCTCGACGTGATTAGCCTAATTTTATATAATTGATCATATAAGGTGCCGTTCGCATCGGATAGAGCAGTCAATTCTGATGATCCTTCCAGGACTTCTAGCATGCAGAGACTTAAATGAATTCAATCTACTATAAAATGAATTGGTTTTTTGGCATGTAAGTTATGGCATGAAGGCTATTACTTTGTAGATTTCCACAAATGCTTGTGAATTCTGAAATGCATATCCTGCTTGAGGCTTGTAAGCTCTGCAAGAAAACCTGGTTGGAAGGGTACAATTTTCTGTACTAAGAAGAGGGGCACAAATAGCCATTGTTTGGTGGCATGGTAAAAACTCAGGCCCCTTGGCTTAAGAGAACGTTTTTAGCTAGCTCCTTGGCTTAATTTATGGAGCACATCACTTGGCTACTGTTACTCGCAACATTATAAAATCTTGTAAATCTTCTGATTGTGTCTGTGGAGTCCCTGCGGGCAATTCTAGGTTTAACTGTGGAACAAGTGGTTTGCTGTATTTGATTTTGCAAACTATGGTGTGCTAATGCTTATTCTCTGAAATATCATGCGATCCTTTTGTAATGGCATAGAAGGTGGGAATTGCTCGATAAATTGTGTTCTGCTGTGATGTTGGAATTCAAACAGGTGGGGTTTGGACAGACGGTTTGCACTCCTCTTAGACCGCAATGTGGAATTTGCAGCGTTAGCGATTTATGCCCATCTGCATTTAAGGAGACAACGAGCCCATCCGCCAAGAAAAAGAAGTATGATCAAAACAAGAAGCGATGATGCAATTGATTTTGACGCGGTGCATCGTTCTCATGTTGTCCTTCCCCAATCTCCATCTTTATTTGTGGTTCAAGACAAAGGATGTTCTGTAGCTCCTATATTTTGAGATAATGACTTTGGAAGCATTTCAGATTCTCATTATATGGGCTAAAACTTTGGGAAGATTCTAATTTGTGACACTAAAAAATGTAACGCGCAAAAAGTATCAAATCATAGGAATGAAGCAGCATTTTGGCAACTTGATTGCTTTTGCCCTTTTCAGTCTGTTTTCGGAAGTATTTTCTGTTTGTTCTATGATTCATTTTCCTCTATTATTCAAGGAAATATAAACATAACAATTTTGAAATTATCAAAAGACCATTAATCTATTTCTGGGTTTGTTAATGAGTGCACCAACCCCCAAGGCATCACTTTTCCTTGTCACCCAACACATTGTGCAACTGCCCACAAACCAAACTTTTCTGCACCCACCCTAATTGTTCTCCCTCTTCTTTTCGTAATGAAAAACACTGCCAAGGCAGAGCCACTTTGACAAACCCTACATGCTAAAGCCCGAGTATATGCAACTGCCCACAAACCAAAAGTATTGCATAAGTCGGCAGAAGTTGAATATAAAACCTCCTGAGTTTATGGTGGCATCCAGCATAACAACCTTAAACTACTCGGCCATCCTTGCGGGTTAATTTGGACACCCAAACTAATCCTCATACTGTCAACGACAGAAATCGAGGCAACTCTAAAGCTCTAAAATATGGACTAATGGCCAATGGCAATACATAATTATTTGAACCATCATTAAGCACATTCCATGCTCAGAACTGCATGGGCTCCGGGAGAGCTAACTGATAATGATCCGGGTTCATTAGGAAAAATGATCTGGGTTCATTAGGAAAAAATATCATATTAAATTCTACAAGAAAACACAGGAAAAAGATACGTTGAAATCCTACAGCAGCAAATAGTTTGACACAATTGCTACAGTGGTCCTGCGGCACCACACGACCTCCACAAGTACACAATCATGTGGGACCTATATACTTGGTCATAAAGCCCGAAATGAATGTATGGTTTCGAATGTGTGCCCCAAGAGCAGGAAATAACTTTTCATTGCCCAGGGCTACATGCACCGGAACCTATCAAAAGAAACATCATCTCCACATGTTTCCATGACATTTGAATGCCTGAATCAACCTTCTGAGTGCTGTAGCAAGAAATGAGTCCATGGACCGAAATCTAAGCATATCGAATTCAAGACACGTCAAAAGCAATAAAAGGAAATAAACTAATAATAGTGAAACGAAAGAAAAATCAGCTGCCTCTGAGTCTCCATAATTTCAACTCCAAGGCCTTCATGAACTTTACTGAGGAATAAGGCCTTTGTAATGGAAAACAGTTTTAGTTCAGAATGAATTGGAATCTTTTTTAATTAGTTGCAAGTTTTATTTAACAATAAAAACAACTACAAGATCAGGCTGGTGGGTATAAGAAAAATAAGGAAAACTGCCATACCAGCGAGACGGACTAAACCAGCCAATTGAAATCCCATTCCACCGTTAAACTGTTTGGGGAGGAAGTGTTCTCTTCCTCCACTTCCAATAATTTGCTCTCATCGGATCAACACGTTCCAAGAGAGAACAAACTGTTCTGGCCAAATTTGAATCCGACTCCGATATCAATGTATGCACGGCATCTTTACACTCATTGCTTGGTTGGAAACCATGGCAGACAAGATCCAAAAGCGTGCTCAGAGCAAACACAAAGTTGCTTTTGGAATTCAAGACCTTCAAACAAGCTGAAGACACTTGGGGATCTTTGACCCAAGATTGTGTATCGTCTTTATATAGGCCTCGAAGGTATCTCCACGGGCTTTCGTTTTCAGGGTTGGATACAATTGCGTCCACTGCATAACGTACTTCTGAGTCTCTCATAGCCTCCAGGCCTCCCAGGTGGGGTGATCTTGTCACGACAAAATACCTCTGTGAACACATATTTTCCCTGTCTATGAGGACGATTGGGCAACAGTTTCAACATAAAAGTAGAAGCATACTATCTGAGTTACATAAATGTACTACGGTATTATACAAAAACAAAAGCATTCATAAAGCGTGGGCAAACTGTGGTGTAAATATTGGAAATGAGCCAATTGACACAAGGAGACCCTTGCCATTCAAAATTTGTTGAAGGAGCAGAACAAAATTCAGAACTACCCATACTCGCAACATTTCGGTATTGAAATGGAGAACAAGAACGTAAATAGAACAGAAAAAGTGCAGGACTTGGAGGTCATAATTATCGGTAGTATCCTTGACGATATAGGCCTAATCTAGTTGCGCCATAATGTCTCATAACTAAAGTGCAAATAGGGCAGTAAGTCTATAAAAATGACACATAGTGGATTGAAATAAAACCAACAGGTTTCACCAACGGAATTTAAGAAAAAGAAGAAATCTAATAGGATGGATTTCTTGCTTCGATAGTATTTGTCCAGCAAATCTAAAATCTAAAACTAAAGTAAAAACTGAAATTGTGGAATCAACCATTCTTTAGGAATATCCACTTTTACCAGATCGGCCAGGTGCTAAAAACATTCAGCCATACCTGATTCCAAGCAGAATTATTGAAAATATCATCTTCAAGGAGCTGCTGACAATAGTCGAGTTCATCTTCCCAACCTCCTAGTGCCTGAAGAACCCACTGCATGAAAAAGCACATTTTCAATCTCCAGTCTCTCTAATATACTACAGAAGCACATAAACCACTGTGACGGGGAAAAGAAAAAGGCATTGTCTTCCACTGACATAGAGGAAACTAAGAAAAACTTCAAGTAGCATACATCATGCTGACAGTTTTCCAGCATAATGGAAGTATGAAAACAAGACTGCCTACCTGCCTATGGGACCAGGCATGATAATTCTTAGCATCTTTGCTGAAAATCTTCTTGGTAAACTCAAGTTCCTTACTCACAGCATCAGGTCCCAGCTTCTCAGCAACCCACCTTCTATGATGCCTGCACAAATACCCGACTCAAAAATGAGAAAAGGATAAAGCTCGCAACAATCTATTTATCATCTGGCATGATCACTACCAAAATGTCGCTAGTTGTAAGAGGCTAGTATACAGCTAGTCATGCTAGGAAACAAATGAGCTGCATGACGAGGTCAGATATATGCACTGATTCTATAGCCTATAATTTGTAAAACAATAGAGTAATGTGCCAATAAGATTGCATTTAGCATTTTCGTCACCTTAGAAAATGCTAACAAATGCATACCAACATCCTACAGGCATGGCAACTGTAATCAACATCGATTTGGTTCTCAAACTGCCGACTTGAACTCCCAAGCACCTCACCCCAAGCAATCCCGATTAAGATGTGCAACAAGGGGATGTTGTTGACCATAAAGGAAAAGAAAATTGCTTTCGTCATATTGTTTCTATTTGCTGTCAATGGGAAAAAGGGGTACTGCTCTATCTACTTCCTTAAAAGGAAATGATTTTTCTCAAAACTTGTCCAACTATTGTACATGGATATTTGTAGTAAAGTTGAGGTTTTGTATTTGTACTAGCTCTCCATTAAGCACGGTTATATGGGAAAATCATTATTCTTTGTATTCCTTTCTTTTACTTCACTTCTGTCGGGAATCACTTTACCATATTATGTTTCTGACAGCAAACAAAATGACCAGATATTTCATTATGTATATATTGGCTGGAAAGAGAACAAAGGCACTCGATCCCCTGATGTTGAGTTTGAGAAGCCAAGTAGAAACCCCTTGGCCTGCAAGGAGGTGGTAAAAATT
>JABCMJ010040333.1:0-17305 GCA_014822125.1 Arbutus unedo | reverse complement strand
ACTATTCATCACTCTCACACGACAGATTAACACCATGAACCAGTAATTTGAGGTTAATAATCCAAAGTCCATAGCCCACAGTCTTATCTTTTTCCCACTTAGTGATTTCAAGCTTAGAACTAGCTATATAGAATAAAGGTAGGGCTCTAACCCTTTATTTGCCTTTCCCAAATAGAAAACAATGGTCAAAACTGACGAACATCCAAGTGTAGATTAAGTTATGGAGTTGGCATGATATGGTGAACTTCATAATGCTTGAACAACATGTACTATAATCTGTATCTGATTTATCTAGTCTAAAGAACATTGTGACCCTTACCTAAATCTAGTTAAAAGGTACAACTAGTAATTACTTATCCTTGCCATGTCCTTGAATTAGAAGCATCGAACAGAGCAATATCAACAACCCACTAAATGAAAGAACAAAGTGTACTTTTTGATACTACCAATCAATCTTACATGAAAGATACATATATGTCATAGATTTGTAAACTGAAGTTGATAGCCAGATTCCAGAAGTACTACCCAGATAATCAATCTGCAGCATACTTCACACAATTAGAAAGACTCATCAAGTCAATTCTCATCATATGTTCTTCAGCATAATATAGTTGATATTTGAACAAACCCATGAAAGAACAATCCAACACCTGTAACTATGGCAGAGAGATAAAAGAAGAGAGGGGGGGGGGGGGGCCGCAGTGTACACGATCGAGATTGATGTAGCTGTTAGCTGTATCGAGATCACTGTAGTGGCTGGAAGTTGATCAAACCATAATCGCTAGAAGATGGATTATAAGTTCTGTAACTATTGTTGCAACTCTTGTAATAACCCTATCTAAACAGCTAAACAATATTGTTTCTTTGGGCCGATTTTACTTTTCTAATCGGCGATTAGTCAGCGCCTAGACCCCACCTAGGTTACCAACTGCTTTTTCTGGAGATTTAGGGGTCATCGCATCGATGGAAAACTGATTACCAACTAATTGCCGATTAATCGGCCGGTTAGTCTAATTTTTAGAACACTGATAAAATATGAAGGACGAACATGTGTGTCTCAATAAATCATTTTATTGAGACATGTAGAATGCAAGTAGAACAGAGCTATCACTCAATAAATCATTTACCGAAAACAGACCCCTATATGAAAATGTTGGTTAGAGTTTCATGGCCCCAAAACTTGTAAAAAAATGGGGAGCATATAAACTTGTACAAAATAATGATTTGAAGAATAAAAAATCTTACTATTTGTTAATGCAAGAAACAACGATCCCGAAACATACAAAGCACATACTGTTAACACATCTCAAACAACGACAAAGAAATGGAAAATTAAAATGAAACACCAGTTTGGCTGACCTTGAGCGACGTAAGTGTAATGAGCCCTTCAAGACTTCATTCCATTTTTATGGAATCTGTAAAAAGGGAAGAACAACATTTTTTAAGTAGAAAACATTAACTGAAATATTAAAAAGGAAAAAACATGTTTCTCATCAGATTATTAGAGAGGTTACCAAGCCGAAGAAGAGAGAGAGAAAGAGAGAGGGAGAAGCAACGTGTGAGGATTTTGAATATACCCAGAAGCTCAAATGGGTATAATGCTTCTCTCCAGCGAATTGATACCCAAGCGGGAGAAGGGAATGGTTCAGAAGAAGGTTTTGAGAGAATTGAGTATTGGTTCCGGAGAACTCAGTATTTTTGTATACGACAACAGAATTTGTATATATAGTTAGAAGCAACAGAAAGCTACCTCGACAAACACAACCAAGAAGGAAACCGATCGTTATAGCAGAGAAATTACTGAACTTAATAACAAGAATAGAGATGAGAGAAACAAAGAACATTCATTCAAATCACTGGAGTGTCTTCTTCATTGAAACTCAAAATGATTGGTGAGGGAAGATTCTGTTGATCTATCCCATCTCTAAGCCGTAATTGAAAAGAATGCGTCTGAAAAAAATACAGAATGGCTTTTATAAGGCTTTACTTCTAACAGACTTGAAGAGCCCTAACCGACTAAAGCACTGCTTAACAAATTCTTAACAAACTCTTAATTGAAAATATCAATTAACTTTGAAACTGCTAAACTGGACACTTTAGTTAGGAGAACTGGACTTGAGTTAGATAAATTGGACTTCAATTTATATAGCTTGTGTGATCTTTACATCCCCCTTCAAACTGATGGGATGGAAGAATCAACCATCAGTTTGGACTTCAAGAGTAAGAACTGAGCAACTAGAAGTGCTTTAGTAAAGATGTTTGCAATTTGTTGAGAGGAAGGAACATAACGAACAATCATGTGTTTGCTCAAAACTTTTTCCCGAATAAAATGGTAATCAATTTCAATATGTTTCGTCCAGGCATGAAACAAAGGATTGGAAGGTAGAGCAATAGCACTTGGGTTATCACACCAAATAAGAGTAGGAGTAGAGCACTCAATGCCTAAATCTTTAAGCCAATGAGACAACCATGTAAGTTCAGCAGCAGTATTAGCTAAGGCACGATATTCAACTTCGGTTGAAGAACAAGCTACAGTTGGTTGTTTTTTTGCAGGCCAAGACACCAAATTTGATCCAAAATAGATACAATAACCAGAAGTAGATCGCCTATCCAATGGATCCCCTGCCCAGTCAGCATCTGCATAGGCAGTAAAAGTGAAGGAACTTGGAGAAAAACGTAGACCCTACGTACTTGTACCCTGGACATAACGCAAGATGCGTTTGACGGCAGCAAAGTGAAGATCAGTGGGTGCATGCATATGTTGACAGACCTTATTTACGGAGTGAGAAAGATTTGGTCTAGTAATAGTGAGATATTGAAGAGAACCCACAAGAGTTCGATACAAATTAGGATTAGAAAACAACGAGGAAATGGATTGATAAAAGGTATTAGTGGATTCAGGTGTTTTACTAAGCTTACAATGAAGCATCCCTGCTTTATTGAGGAGGTCTGTGGCATACTTGTGTAGAGATAAAAACATCCCAGTTGAAGATCGATGCATCTCAATCCCCAAAAAAATAATGGAGATCCCCCACATCTTTCATAGCAAATTTTGTATTCAGAGTGGCAATCAAACTAGTAACAAGAGCATCATTGTTTCCTGTTAGGATGATGTCATCAACGTAAACCAAGAGAATAATACGTAAAGTACCTTTGTGAAGCACAAAAAGAGAAGTATCAGCGGTACTATTGCTGAAACCTTGGTCAATAAGAAACTGACTAAACGCCGAATACCACGCACGAGGAGCTTGGCGCAAACCATATAGTTCCTTGCGTAGTTTACATACAAGATGAGGTCGCTGAGAATCCTTATATCCTTGTGGTTGTCGCATGTAAACATCTTCGTCAATAACACCATGAAGAAAAGCATTGGAAACATCAAGTTGACGTAGACTCCATGAATTTGTGAGAGCCATAGACAAGACTAATCTAACTGTAGTTTGCTTAACCACTGGACTAAATGTATCTGCATAATCAATACCCTCAGTCTGTTGATTTCCATTGGTGACTAAACGAGCCTTATATCGAGCCACTTCCCCATTTGAGTGTCTTTTGACTTTGCAAATCCACTGACAGCCTATTATATGACCATGAGGAAGGGAAACTAGAGACCATGTCCCCTGGTTTAACAATGCTGCATATCCCTCATCCATAGCTACTTTCCACACATCATGTTTGGTTGCTTCAGAAAAAGTTTTAGGTTCTTGTGACACATCAGGTTCCGCAGCAAGAAGAGACATAGGAACTCTAGGTTTGAAAATTCCATGTTTTGCTCTTGTAGTCATGGGATGTTGATTAATGAAAGAAGGAGCAACATATACATTTTCTGTGGAACGTGATCGAGGTATTGACACGGGAGATTGGGAAGCAATAGGAGAAATAGAATTGGAATGAGCGACATTGGAAAGTGAAGAAGGAAGGATCTCATTTGAATTGACAGTACCTTGATTGGAGAAAACTGGTGATATTTGAGTTGGGAGGTTCACAGTGACAGGCTCATACACTGTAAGTGGAACTGTAAAATTTGTAGAAGAACAAGATACAGATGAAGCAGCTAAAAGAGAACTATAAGAGAAAATTGTCTCATCAAACTTTACATGCCATGAAACATAAACTTTCTGTGCGACTGGGTCATAACCTCTATATACCCCTTTGTTGTGAGACAATATCCTAGAAAAACACAACGTGAGGATTTTGGCTCCAATTTGTTTGAAGTATAGGGTTGAAGCCAAGGATAACAGGAACAGCCAAATGGTTTCATCAAATGATAGTCAGGTAGCTTGTGAAAAACAAGTTGATAAGGAACTTGAAAATTAATGGGAGAATGAGGAAGGCTATTGATAAGAAAAACAGCAGTAAACAAAGCCTCAAGCCAAAAAGAGGATGGTAACCCTGCTTGATGAAGTAGAGTGAGAGTGGTTTCCATTATATGACAATGGGCCCGTTCTGCTCTAACATTTTGTTCTGCAGTGTGTGGACACGATGTTTGATGAACTGATTTTCAACAAAGGCCTTAAAATGTGTCAAGTGAGCCTTGACCTCGGACTTGTAATGCATAGGAAAAATCCATATATAACAAGAAAAATCATCCAATACAAGAAGATAGTACCTGTAGCCTTTACTAGAAGAAACTGGGGATGGACCCCACACATCAACATGAAGTAGCTAAAACAATTCTGTTGATGAGGAAAGTGGCAATTTGTGACTTTTCACAACATTACAAGACATACAATGAACAACATCCTACTTTGTAGAGTGGATTAGGTTCTGTTTTATTAGATGAGTCATGAGACTATTACTAGGATGACCTAGGCTTTTATGCCACAAAGAACTAGAAGCGGTATGTGGACTGATAAAGGCTGTACCAGAAAGATTGCTAGAGCAGCTCTGAAGTGGATATAATCCCCTCAGACACAGTCCCTTGTCCAGTATGTGATTGGTTACTTTGTCCTGAATAAGAAAACCAGTAAAGTCAAAAATAATCCTGCAGTTGTCATCTTTGGTGAACTGATATACTGACAGTAAGTTGTGACTAATTTGAGGAGCATGCATCATTTTAGTCAGAGAGAAAGAAGTAGATGAAGTAGCTAACTTGCCTTCTCCCGTGTGAGTTACTGGTACACTTGTGCCATTCCCAACTAAAATCCCCTGAGATCCAGTGTATGGTTGTTGATGAACAAATAGGCGAGACAGATTATTAGTGACATGCCCATTTGCTCCACTATCAAAG
The DNA here is from genome assembly GCA_014822125.1 of Arbutus unedo. Classification (NCBI taxonomy): domain Eukaryota; kingdom Viridiplantae; phylum Streptophyta; class Magnoliopsida; order Ericales; family Ericaceae; genus Arbutus; species Arbutus unedo. The sequence goes on along the minus strand of JABCMJ010040333.1, from coordinate 12,075 downwards.
TACCAAGGTGAAACAGAGCAACAGTTGTTTGAACTAATATCTGAGTGATTAAACACTGGAAGTTCTGCTACATGAACTTGATTTAATGCTGGACCAGTAGAAACTGAAGGTTGAGGACCTGCAGGAAATGGTTTAGAAACATTTCCTGGAAATTGAAAACCATTCACATTTCGTCCTTGAACCATTGGAACATTATACATGGGGAAATCTAGCACTCCAGGAGGGTGACAAAACTGAGTTGTTCCATATGGACCAATCATTCCTGAGTTACCAGAGACTAGAAAAGGCCGGTATCCAGGATATTGCTGACTATTTACCAGGTATGAGGGAGGTTGATAGGACAAATTTTGCCTATGATGACAAGTATAAGCTGTGTGATTGTCTTTACCACAGATTTGACAACCAGGTTTAGTAAGTCCAAAAGGTTGTCCTTGACCTTGAGCAACTACATAGCTTGGATTTGGAAAATATCCTGAAAACGAACCTGGATTGAAACCTTTGAAATTCTTCCTCTTATCCCCTCCCTTGATTGTCTGGGTAGCTATTAAAAAACTGTTGTGAAGGCATCATGTTATCAGTCTGCACATAAGGAACAAAAGAAGGATTTGAAGCAGACGATGTTTGTACTGATGTGTTTTGTTGAACCTGAGAACTTAATACACTGCTATTATTCTGATTTCCTGCCAAAGTACTGCCCTGTCCTGAACCTTGATGATGAGCTACAAAGACTGAAGTTGTTTTGTCTATATCTTGTTTGTGACTCTCAGCATCTAAATCCTCGGATTGAAGAAGAGAAACTAAATCATCAAACACTATAGGTTCTGTTCTAGCTTTAAGAGCTAACTTTAGACTTTTGAACTCATCTGACAATCCATGCAACGTATGAAAAACCAAGTCATCATCAGACACAGGACACCCTGAACTTGCTAACTTCTGTCCACAATCTTTTATATAATCAATATACTTGTCCATCATAGAATTTTTTATTGCATCAAACAGTCTTCGTTTTAACATATGAACGTGTGATCTCGAGAGTAAACCAAATCTATTTTCAAGAGAACTCCAGACTTCAAATGCAAACATTGGGTCTAGTATTTTCCTTTTTTAGCAGATTTATTTAAAGACCTCGTTCAACATTTCAAAGATTTACCACTGGTCCGGTCCGGTCGTCAGTCGTCTGGTCTGGTCACCGTCCGGCAGCCCTGGCACTGCCCACTGGTAACTGGAGTGAGGAACAGTCGGCCGTCGCGGCCGGCAGGAGGACTCGGCGGAGGAATGGTCGGGCCGGTCGGAGACTAGGCGGTCAGTGAGAAATGAGAATAGATCTGAAAAATGCCGACTGGATTCTGGTCTGGTGATGTCCTGATGGTCCGATTCGTCCGAACCTCCGGCTCGACGAGCGGCTGGCGTGAGAGGGCGCGGGAGAGGGAGCGGCGGGCTGACTGATACAGAGACGTTAACAGTGCGTGGTGTGGTGTGGTGTGGTGTGGGGTGGGGTTGGGGGTGGGCCCAATTTTGACCTAAATGACTAAAATAAAATAAAAAAAATTATTTATTCGAAGTTGGGGGTGGCACGTGCCCCCCCCGGGGCAGCTCCGTCCCTGCGTGTAGCATTCTTGTATTTCCGAATCTAATCCTTCGCTGCTCAAATTCCTCTTATCTCTTCCCGTAAACGGTCCAAACAGGAGTGGCAGAGACAGAGAGAGAGAGATATGAGTTCATCAATCTCCATTCCCATTTCACACACTACTCGCAACCTCTTGAAACCCAATGAAAACAATCATCAATTTGGTGGATCTCTCATTCGACAATGCCTTCCATTTCCCAAAAGAAGAGTTAGTTACACTACAACAAAGGCTTTACTTTCGGATACTAAAGAATCAGTCTTAAAGGATTTCCATGAAGGACGAGCTCTCAAGGTGTAATATCGAACTTCCCTCCACTTTCCCCACTTGCTATTATCCCTTCAAATTTCTTTAAAGACTGTTTAGTTTCTGAAAATTGAGGATTCAGCAGTGTTCCGCACCAGAAATTTGGTAGCCTTGGACTCTTAGATGCATGTGCAAACATAATGCGCCTATAAATACAGTTGCTAATTTTTGTAGTTGTTTTTCTTTGTTAGCATTGTATTGGAACAATTTTTTTAGCAGTTTTAAGGAACAGTTTTACTTAGCAATTTTTTTACGTAAATATTTCTATGTTATTAGATGGAAGAAAAATTTTAAGGGTAGTTTTGAAAAGTGAAAATATGACGGAGTAGTTTACACCAACAAAAGATGGCCCTTTGTATTAGTATAAATGTTCATCTTCTTCACTTTTCTGTTCCTTCCGTTGGGCTTCAAGTTTCTGTATGGTTGTATAATTTCCTGCCCACTTGATTATCCGAATTTATGGATTTTTTAACCAGAACAGCCTATGGGTGGATCTTTTTTGAATTTTCTGGGGGCCAATCCCGCCTGCTTTAAATATCAGAAACATTGATTATGTAGAGCTGGTCACGAAGCTCAACCATAGGAAAATTCAAATTTAATCGGATACCAATCACCAAATGATCGTATATATTTGTCTCGACATCAATGAAGTCTGACGTGCTTTAATTATCCGAATATTATATTTTACAGAGATGGTCATGTACCATAACAAATTTATTTATCATCATGGTGATCAAATGACGGGTATAATCTTGAAATAAATGAATTTTGACCCAGCATATCTGTTATTCTCTTCAAGATAAATGTACTTTAAAATCATATTGGTTTTTTGCGCTGTTGATCTTGTCAACGAACTCTACAAAATATGGCCCAAAAATGCAGAACTTGACCAACCCAATTTTTTTTTTTTTTTTAAGTGGAGAATTCATGTTTTTCACAAGTAAAATTTCGTTGTAAGCACTTTGGTTGTTTTGGCTGTGTTTGTATCTTGGATTTGTTGAAGGATTTATAGGAGGAAAAGAAGAGGAAGGGAAGAAGTTTCCAAAAAATGGATGGCTAAATACCTTTTTGCATACCTTTTTTTTGTTCCTAATGCAGCCTTAATGTTTTCTTTGTGGGTTCATTAATTCGGTGAGACAAAGGAGACACGGGTGGAGAAGGTTGAATGTTTAGGAGTGGAGAAACGTAAAGGCATATAACTCGTTTCCAACCCTTCCCTTTCTTCTTTTTCCTTCTCAATTTCAGAACAAAAAAAGCCAACATGCCTATCTACCGGCACAATTTTAAAATAAACTGGTCCTTGTCTATGTTGTTTCCGTATCTGCATTTGTTGGTACTAGTTAGTTTTAAAGTTAGTTGGTTCCTTTGCAGATCATTTCCGGATTGCAGAATTTGTGTAGAGACAATGTTGCTTCTGTTGTTACTGCTGCAGATAAGGTTGGTTATGCATGCTAGTTCATTGGTTGTCCTGAAGTACTTCTCAATGTATTATACATTAGAACTAGTCTGACGGATTGAAGGTGTTACGTACACTGTAGCTTATGGAACATACAAGGATTGTCTGCATGTTGTTTTTAATAATAATCATAATAAGACTTTCTGCCTACATTTCATGAGAGTACTTCACTAGCGCAAATCGTTTGGGTTGTCAACCTTTGAAAATTCTGAAGCACCCTCTATGTGAAACATGAAAATCGGTTGTCTATAATATCCAGTCGTTCACATCTAAGGGAATCTAAAAACGGCACACCTTTATTTTTGGTTCAAATGATCTTTGGGTTGAACCTCATAAGAAAATATATTGCAAATGACAATAATCATTTTTTCCCTGTTAGACTTGGAAAAATAATCATTTAGTGAAAGAAAAATGGTCCAGACGCTGGTCAAGGCAAGATAACTGAATTGTCAAGATCTGAGTTTATAGATTTGATGAATTTAGCCATTTGACCGTTCCACCCGTCACCACTTATACTATAATATTAGGGTAGGAATACAAGTTGGCAAACGAACCATGCTTCCGTTTTTGGGAGGTTTGGGCTTTTGGATGAGCTATTGCCAACATTAAGCCAAACCATCTCTTTAGGAGTATTAGATTCCTTCGGGTGTGTGTACAAGGCACAAAGTGGAGCAATGGAAATTACAAAGGTGCTATGGTGATAATGAAGGGACAAAAGATGGGTAATTTGTATAAATTAGTTGGGGACACATTTGTAGGTGGAGTTGCTATGTCCACATCTGCAGAGTGTGGCATGGATGACACAAAACTTTGGCATATGCGGTTTGGCCATGTGGACTTTACTTTCCGTACTTCGCTTTCCTTTTCTTTCCCACCAACCAAACAGGGCCTAAGGTTCATTTGCGGGATCTTACTGAGCGAATCATGTGATTGGTTCCTCTTGGCCAAGCAGCCTGTCTCTCGGAAGGCTGCGTATCATCTGGTGATATTGCGTCTAGCGTTTGGAACCTATGTGGCTATGTGCTGAGTGGATGAGTGCTAAGCAAACAATTATCAGATGACCGGATGTTAAGTGAGCCACTCAGCTTAGCCAATCTGGGTTCATCAGCACATATGTATACCTATTGTCTAGTAGTGTCTACGAAGTTGTATGTTGTAAATCAACTACTCTTTTTTTTTTCCTTTTGTCTCTTTTTAATGTATAGTAAAAGACTTATAGTTATAAAAATAATTAATTTTTACAAACCTATTCCTGACATAGCCATATATTATTTTTTTGAGTTTTGACGCATCGCCGTGTCTGTATCCCGTATCTAAATCTCTGCTTCATAGATTATGACACTCATCCCCGACACCCAGTTACCACTGTGAGTTTAAGTAGTACACCGATTGGAAAATGAGTGAAGTGCATGATGGACTCACTCAAAGGGCCACTATTACGTACTACACCTGCTGAAAGGATTAATAGATAGACTGCACGGCTAGTAGGAAACCCAAGATATACGATCATCCCCAACTAACTGTTTTTTTCTTTTCTTTTTTCCCCACCAGTTCTTGAACTTAACTCGATTTTTTTGCTTCTCACTGTATAATAGACTCTGTTTTGTAATCTCTATTCTGACGTGTCCCTTCACTATAGTTTTGATTTTGTTTATCTCTTGTTCATAAATGACCAGGGTGGGGCAACTCATGTGGATATAGCCTGTGATCCTGAGTTGGTGAAGATGGCTACTAGCTTGACTTCTCTTCCAGTAAATTCTCTCTTTAAAATTGAAATTTCAGTCGCTCCTGCTTGGAGTTGGATTTGTTCTCTTTAGATTATGGTCCTGCTAACCACCGGCCAATGGGTGGTGGATAAAACTCAATGGCAATTTTCACAATTCATTGGTATCAATTCTGACAATTCACATTTTGTGAATGCAAAATTCTTGTCATGGTTGTTGATACACTATTGCACATTATCCGATTCCCCAGGACAATCATAGGTATTTTCCAAATTCATATTGAACAAAGGACTTTGTCGATCGTTCTTCTGATATAGCTCTAAAAAGCAATGTGCTCGCGATTTGTTTCCCTTAACTTTATGGAGTAAATTTCACTTGCATTGCTTTGTTTGTGCCTAAGTTTGAGATCTCATGAAATTAATTTTATCAAACATATTAGAGTAGAAAACTTATTATTACCTAATATCTAGAAAACTATCCCAACACGGACCCTTTATGTCATGGATCAGCTTTTCGGGTATGGTATCTTTTCCAACTTGTGTCGGGTTATACTTTCTTCACTGTGTGCGGCCGCAATGTTCTGACACTATGAGCAACACTGTCAACAACTTTTCCAGACATGTTAATCATTTGAGTCCAACTTGCAGATTTGTGTCTCTTCTGTCGATCCAGCAGCATTCCCAGCTGCCGTCAAAGCAGGAGCAATGATGGTGAGGCTACCAACTTAAGCTACTATCATGTGGCATTTCAGTCCGTGATCTTGAATATGTGACCCAGTACCTTCCTAGTACAGTGGTCATATCAATCAAGTGAAAGCGCACTCACTGTGCATTGTTGTTTCTTATTGACAAATCTGATGGTTGATTCAGGTAGAGATTGGAAATTATGATTCCTTCTACGAGATGGGCGTTATTTTCTCTCCAGATCAGGTATAAAACAAGTTATTAAGCACGTCTTATACGGGTTTTTCAGCTGAATTCAGTAGGGTACAATGCTGTCAATGTACATATGAACAAGGGAACTGATATGCTTGGAAGAACATTAATGGCACCGAAAATAACACACTAGACAAAAAGATTAGGCTGTGACGGTATTTTTCGCAGCTTCCTGAGTGGATAATCTTATCACATGTGGTGGGTGGGTTTCTGAACATATTGTGGATTTCTAATACCTATTGTTATTCATCTTTCTTTAAACTGGTGTGCACCTAACTTTCCTAAGCGCGTTTTTTTTTTTTGAAGTAACACATTATAAACCAGTTCATTCAGGTTCAAACAATTCAAGGGATAGCCATGTTTTCTGTTCTTTACTATGTTGATTGTTGTTTTCAGATACTAAACCTAACAAAGGAGACTAGGAGGATTCTTCCTTCCGTGACACTATCAGTCACTGTGCCTCACACTCTAAGCCTCCCAGTTCAGGTAACGAGCAGCAATTTTACCAGTTTTACCAACTGTTAAAATTCAGGCTGCCTCCATTTGTTCTATTGACCTCTAGGTGATTAACAGATCAAGCTAGCAGAACAGTTGGAACAGGAAGGTGTAGACATCATCCAAACTGAAGGAGGGAAAGTTTCTAATGCAACAAATGCCGGTGTTCTTGGTTTAATTGAGAAGGTGATGTTAATAGTATACATGCCTAACACTTGCGTAATGACGTATGTATATTTACTTGAGTAAAAACTATAGATGCTTAGTTTACAAAACTAAACCAAGTTGAGCCTCAAGTCCCAACGTCCCCACTAGGGTACCACCAGATGTTGTAGATGAACCTACTAAGAAAAAGTTTGAGTGTATCATACACAGCTGACCGCAACATGGGCTAGCCCACTGTTGCTTGTAAATGGAAGATGAGAAGAGAAATTAAATACAAAACTCTATGGCCACCAGCATAGGTAGGTTTGATTGTATTGGGTGCTCCCTTATTGTTTAGCTGCTGAGAAAATGGGGATGTTGAATTTCTATATTCCGGTATTCAGCACAGCTGATAGGTTACAAAACCTCCTTCTGGCAGAGACTGAAACAAGTGCCTTCATTGAAATTCATAAGTCGTGAGTTTTCCTTGCTATTTTTTAGGACAAGCATAAATATAAACCCCAAATTTTGGTTTCCTCCATCTTCAGATGGAGCTCTATTGACTCCGCATTCCAACACAAGTATCTGGTTGCAACACAAAGCTGTTAGGTGTACAGATTTTTGTCCGCCAAGAACTGTTTTAGCACCCAGAGAAAGAAAACCATACGAAAACTGAGTGTTTTCAGACTTTTCATTATTTTATCCTTGGAAAACATAAATGAAGATTATGGAGACTATATCAGCAGTTCCAACTTAGTACTTTGCCTCTGGGATTAATTTCAAATAATGTGGTTAACAAATTGTTTTGATCTCATTGGTATTTCAGGCGACACCAACGCTGGCATCAGCATATTCTATTTCACGAGCCGTCAAGATACCCGTCATGTGTTCATCTGGACTAAGTGCAGTTACAGCACCAATGGCCATTACAGCAGGGGCTGCCGGAGTGGTATGCAACCTAAAACTGTTATTTTCTACTCCTTGAAAGAATCAGTTTTGCTCACCCCATTAGTTATAGGGACTTGCAATCAAGTTTTGTGAAGTAAACAACTAATGTGAGTGTTTTCCTGTGAATGCAGGGTATAGGCTCCGCCATTAACAAGCTCAATGATGTAGTTGCCATGATTGCAGAGGTCAGAAGTATTGCTGATTCATTAAGCATCTCATCTGATAGACATGCAATATTTGAAGAGAAAACTTTGAGACTGGTTCGCTAGATAGAATTATATGTACCATGGTAGCTTAAAGATATGAATTTCTGTAATACATTGCCAATTTTCTGTATTCTGTAAACACTTTTCATTTAAAAGACAAACATGCTGCTACTAGTGTGGGCCTCTTTTTGCAAATAACTGAAAATAAAAATATGTTTGGTGCGGATAAAAAAAGTGTTGTCCTTGCACATAATTCAAGAATTGGGAAGGTTACTGTGCGCAACGCACAGCAAGTCCCCTTGTTCGTAGAGTCACTACCAATACAGTTGTCCTACGATGAGCATCATGTTCATAGTCCTACACCACACTGCATGAAGAACGAAAAGCACACATGAAGTATTTGCTCCCAATTCTTGGTGGGACCCCGGGAAGCTGCTGTGCGAAATGCACAGTAGCCTCCCCAATTCCGTCTTGGTCGTGGTGGTTGTTTACTCGTAAGGCAAACAAACTTTTCTTTTTCTGTTGCGGGTAATCAATTACGACCACAATCCGGGTTCAGTGAACCTTTAATCTTTGTATGCGCGTCATAAATCCTGGCATATTTTGATATTCTGAATCAACCGGCTAGTGTCTACTAGTTTCTAGTTACCGTGTAAATAGACAAATGTGCATGTTTTTCTCAGAGGCGGCATAGGGAAGTCCATTAATTGTGGGGTTGTTCGCACTAGGGCTATAAAAATAAACCGAAAAATTGGACCGAACTGAAAAACTAGATCGAACCGGACAATCGGACTAAACCAGATGTTTGTTCTGGTTTTTTGCTCAAATTGGTTCAATTTGGTTCGGTTTGAGATCTAAAAAAAAAAAACACTTTCGTTTTTTGTTTTCACCCCCTACGAGTCAGATCAAATTAGACTGAACTGGTTGGTTTTAAGTAAACCCAAAAAATTAAAATATCTAATATTTTGTTTGGTGATTATTTTGTTTTTCGCCTAATTTTTTTCATTATTTTTTGAACTCTTGAATGTAATTTTTCTCATAAATCTTGGTTAATAGTCAAATCAATGGGCCAAGTTTAATGCTTCAAAAAATCATGAAAAATGTTAATTAACCTATAGTATGTGACTTGGCCATTCCTTTGTTTTTTAAAATTACACCACATGCCCTATAATAATATGTGATTTGGTTGGACGTTACATTTATCAATATACTCTCAATATGTCTCAATCTAAAATATAACTTAAAGGACTACATAAAAATTAAATTTATGCCCTTGAAGAATATTTAAAAGTCATGAACTCAATTTAGGTCCTTTTCTTTCATCACTTCATACTATATTGCTTGATAAGGAATATATATATAATGATACTTTAGTTCTCAACATTTGAGATTTGTTTAAAGTTGTGTCCTATTTGGCTTAAATATTCTTTTGTATTACTTTTTCCTTCTTACTCAGTTTTTGCCCTTTTGTTAATTTTGCATCAATTTTTTTCTTTTTCTTTTTCTTTTTTATGATTAGTACATTTTCTTAACAAGAAAAATTTAAAACATAAACAATTTTGAGCAACACTCATATTCGATTTTTGTACTTTTGATTTCTTTTGTCAAGAAAAATAATAATTTAGAAGAAAATTATAGCCAAACTAATCAAAATGCAAAAAAAATTAAACAAAGAAAAAAGAAGAGTGATAATAAAATTAGACCAAGCCTAGCTTGAATATTTATTGTATTTTTAGCTCATGTCGTATATAACAATCGAGTTAGAAATAATTGCCCAGCGACAACTAGTGTTTCTCCTGTTTAGATGCCAAAATTTCTTGCCAATCAAATAATATTTTTTATTCGTTGCGTATATAAGTCCTCATATAAATAGACTATGGGTACTTTTATTGTAAAAAAGAAAGGGAGTATAAAGTGATTTTGACAAAATAAAGAGGCATGCAACGTGATTTTATTATAATTGAGGAGATATTTGTGAAATTTACCCATTTTTTGTTGTTATTTTTTTAAGACAAATGAAATTAGTTGAGTCCTAAAAATCAGATGGATGCCCAACAGCTGAGAAGCCCACCATCTAAAATTTAGAACAAACTCCATAAAACACTAAAGTCACAAAGTTCTGAAACCAAAGACAGCCAAATCAACCCAGAAATGTAGCAGTTCAATTTTTCGGCTTCTGAGTTATCGACTGTCATGTATGTGAAAGTTGCACCCCCATTCAACTGAATTACATCACCGCACTGGCGTATATACATACACGTACATCCCCATTGGTCCAATTCAAATACTTTGGACCACATCAAATGCAATGTACATAAACATAATAGGAATGTGGAGTTCCAACGGTTTGATACTTCAAAACCAATGAAATAATACACAACTGATTTCGCAACTTCCCGCTATTTTTAATTTCCTACCATAAATCTCCTTCCAGAAACAAACAACACCAACTGTCCTACTCATCAAACTCTGAATCCTCACTTTCACGATCCTCTCCGCTTGCCTGCAACGTTTTGCGTCATCAATAAGATAAAAACACATAATGCATAACAATCACGCGAAAGATGTGCATCCAAGAAACTTAAATATGTAAAAAGAAGCATACCTTCCTTTTGTTATACTCCGTCGTGGCTCTATCAAACTCCACTCGTTTCTCTGTGGCTATATCATAGTACTGAACCTTCTCCTGTTACAGCCCGTTTAAAACGTTAGAATACTCATTCACTTGCTAAATGTTGATGTGTGAACAGCTTTCCACTAATACCATAGCCACAACTCATCAAGTCACCTTCAAAATAATAGACGTAACAGCGGTAAAAAAGTAGAAATCTCATGTTGCCCCGATCTAAAGCTACGACTGCCAAAAACTGACAGAAAAGGGACAGGTGGCATAGATTTTTTCTCCAACCCAACTGGCCCAATCAATCCTATTGTCACCCCACCACAGCTACAAGACCAGGTGCATTAGAGCATTTGCATCAAAGAACAGCATTATAAAAGAAATAGAGCATCAACCCAATCAAAGGCACTGTGCATAAGGAAGTAGTCAAAAGATGAAGAAAGAAGTAGATAAAAGATTAAGATTGCATAGTCTTCTCTTAACGTTGGAAATGGCAACCCTTTGCCCGAGGAATTTCTTAATTATATTGTTTTATTATGTCTAAAGGACTTGACACCAATTCATAACTAAAGGACAATCACATGTACTAGTTTTATTATGTCTATTTCTCTTCAGCACGTTAACATTGATCTCAATACTCTCAATGCTGGATTTGAACTCACAACGGGTTACCCGAGGGTCCTGCTTCATCAACCAAGAGCTATCCAAGGACAGTTTAAAACAAGAGGGAGATTGACATATGACCAATGACGTACACTGCAGACAAATTCAAAACATACCTGCCCATCCCAAATACTTGAAAGATACCCATAGGGCCATATCCAAGCAATTTTACACAGTTCAATCCACCAAAAGCAGGACATAACCATCCACAATTATGTTCATTGCAAACCAAAGGTGAAGAAATTCGATGACTAGAACGTATTAAAGAGTGCTTTGACTAAATTTGAAGCAAGAACCTCATACGCCATTGTTTTCCACTTCTCTCCGCAAGCTTTGCCAATCTAAAGCATGAAAGTACCAAAGAGAGACAAAATAATTATTATATAAAAAGGGGAAACAGGGGGTACCAGAAACAGACCAAGTCATATGATCCTTCTCATACATACCTCACGCATTGATTTGACACCAGGATTCTGTTCTTGGAATTCTTTGCGAAAATCCTCCCTTGCAAATAAATATTTTGTTACTCAGGGAACTAAAACTCGTAGAAATTAAGCAGGGGTAGTGGAAAATCTTCAGAAACATGCAGCTTTCAGACATGACAGGTGAAATGACAAGCAGTTTAGCATGTGCTTTGCTTGTGGTCTGTTTTTCAGTACGCGGATTGTGTCTTTGTCTATAGGGAAGAACTGGTTCAGTGGTAAAAACCGTTAAATATTCATTGGAGGTTCTGTAAACTCCAAATAACAGGAGACAGTGACCATGGAATACAATCATAGTAACAGGAGACAGCAACAATAATAATATATTGAGATAATAATTTTCACAAGGAACATGTAAGAGGAAAAACCCACACTCTTTAGAGAGGGGCGGGACGTTTATTTATAATAAAACGAAAGAGATTAGGGTTAACCTAATGGGCTCTAGTCACCGAGGCCCATTAGGGTTAACCT
>JABCMJ010040261.1:0-11205 GCA_014822125.1 Arbutus unedo | reverse complement strand
AAGAAAAAAGAATTGGTTTGTTACTCAACAAATTTAAAGCTTTCAACTTGAATATTTGTTGAAGCTCTAAGCTTTCAAAGTAAGCTTGAACAAGCAAATTCATATCTAATGATGTGCATAAATATTTTTAAACTATTTGTGATCGGCTCAACTCACCTGATTAACAACATAAATATGAACATGTTCTTGTAGGATCATTAAGTTTTCAAAACCTTAATTAGTTCAGCTCATTTATCGGTCATAACATTCAGGTTTGTGCTGTCTTGCTGACAACCCAATATACGAAAGATTCGGATTGCATTTGGATTGGGTAACTATTCCCGAGTCGTACTTGTCGCTCTCTCAGGTTGCCAAGAAGAAAATGGGATCGTAAACATATGACAGAAACCCCACTTATACAAGGATATATGACATAACTTTCACCAAGAAAGGTGGCAAAGATTGTACATGCTATATCATCAGTAAAAAACACTGGCAACATGTTTTGAGCTATTCAAAAGATAAACGCTCTGTACGATTTGATGCTAGAAACATGTCATATATTGATACATTAATATCAAAACATTAACCCTACCAACCAGCAGGACGGCGACAGAATAAACTACGCTCTGTGAATGTCACAAGGAAAGGCGTGAAACCACAGATGATCAAAAATTTGAACACTCACTGTTCAAGATGTAATTGGCTACTCCATGGAAATAGGTTAAAGGAAACCTGTTTATGTTGACAAATCCGGGGTGGGGTTTCTAGCAAATTTCACTTTGTGGTGATAGTTATTGTCTTCCCCAGTACAAAGGATAACAGAGAGAACTCGACAAAGAAGATTGTGGTCATAAGCATGCGATCGATTGTCCATCCGAAGACTCTGAAACCTCCAGGATTGGTCTGCAAGTATGTAACTGGAAAACCCAAGCAAAAAACATGAGGGATTTCGACACCAAAAAGCATTTTGTGTAAGCATGTAGAGAGAAAATAAAATACTGTTTACAAGCATGGAAGCAAGATCAGGAAAGAAAAAAAAACATTTACCAACAATTGTTTGTGATTTCTTTCACAATTGACACTTGCAGCACTCAATCTACTGACATTTTCTCTTGAATTTCATTAATTATGTACTCTACCAACAAAAAAAGGGATCGCTGTCAACGTAAGCAATTTCCACCTTTTTCACTTGACACTCAACATGGAGGGTCTCAACCAGTTAAATTGACACCCTCCACTGTGTATTTCCGTTTTTGGCTTCACCTCCTGCCGTATGAAATGAGATGTTTGACCTCCTCTCTATCAGCATTCTGCTAAAGTTAGCAATTAAGCATCGCTGGCGTGTAGCTTTTTGATTCACGGTTCCTTGCAGAGGCAAGGTTTCCTTCAAAGTGTTTGCTCGGTTGCCCATAGTCAACATTCAAAGATGTCTCAGAACATATAAAAGTAAGGCCTCCTTGCTTCAGACAAAAGCTGTTAATCGATAAGCATAATCATGAATTCATGATGCTGACTTACTTATTTGGCCAACCGTTATAGCTACCTAAACCCGTAATTCTGAATAGCGACAGCACATGCCTTCTCACATTACGGTCTCTTACTCTCTTCACAGGAACTTAAATATACCATGCTTTGTTTTTATTATGTTGCCTATTGACATGTTGGACGCCTTGACTCAAGCTATCACATAAGAACAGATGCCCCACTAAGAAAAATATACTACCGAATACAAATATCAACGGGGATGGCTACACCTATTTTACCATGTTCATCATAATCTAGATTCTAGAACACTCTTTCTTCTCCACAAGTTGCATTAGGAAGGAAGAAGAAGTTACCCTACTATGATGCAAGGAATCCTGTAAAACAACTAAATAAAGGAAGGAGAAACTTCCTGTCCTCTCCACCTCATTCTATTGCAAGTAACTGCTGAACATATTTCACACACAAAAAACTGATTTACTGCCACGACAATTTCTATGTGCCACATACAAAATCTTGACAAGATTACTTCCACAAAACAATCAATCAAGCAATTGCAAGAACATATTTCCAAGGTTGTCAACTTTGCAATTTATAATAAGCTCAGATATGAAATTTGCTTCCAAATCATTTGGTGAATTAGGATTACCATCGATAATTTCGTATGTTTACGAGTATATTATGGAGAAAGAATCTAGTTCATCAGCCGAGAATTCAAGTATGAAGAGGTGAAGCAGATTTTCCAAAGTTATTAGGATGGGAATAAAAAGCTGAGTAAACTTTGGCAGTTTTCAACAGTGTGGAGAGGAATGGTGATAATTGAGATGAATGGGCGACAAAACAAGAATTTGAATAAATGTGAATGCCTCTGTAGTGTTAGCATAACCCCTTCACTATCAAATATGTCTCAGGTGACATTCCATAAGAACAAGGTGACCATAAAAACAGAGATGTATGGTAAGGAGGAAAATCACCTCCGATGATAGAATAACATATGCCTTTACACGGAAGACAACACAAACTAATGTTGCAACCCGAACTTGATGGTAAGCAGAATTGCAGTATATTCCCATTGTCATACACCAAATGCTTGTGCTTACTAGAAGAATTGATAGACTCATCTATCTAGTTTAGCATCTGTGATTGCCATCAATGATTTAACTCTCTTGAAGTAACCAAAGAAATGGACATACAAACCCAGGGGGAAAAAACGGAAGATATAGCTCGTTTTATAAGTTTTCAGCCATTATAAGGAGCTCGAGAACAAGTTTTTAAAAAAGCAGAAATTTGCTGATTGTTCCAGAGACATACCAAAGGATTGCCGCTTGTGGTATGTAGACATGTAAGAAGCCAGCTGGGTATTTGTAGGGATGGGCACATAATCAGTCGATTCCAAGTCACTGTCCGAGTAGTACATTGGTAATGCAACAGTGGGATTGGAAGCCTCGAAGTTTCCACCATTGGTTGGAAGTTCCATTTGAGAAGCACTATTTGAATTGCACGTTACATAAGAATGCCATCTACTAGCCACAGATGCAATGCCTTGAGCTCTGTGTGTAATCTTTGCAGCTCCATGCAGACACAAAACTATTCCAACAAGCTGAACAATTGAGGAGACCTGACATTGTTCCAACAATATATTAACAGAGAATACCTTAATTCCTGAACTTACCCACAGAATTTCTCTGAGTTTGCTAGGTAACCAGTTATTAGGGAATGATATGAGATGCCAACACTACTAAAGTGAATACTCAAAGCATCACAAGTATTTCCCAAAGAAAATCAGGAAGATGGCTCCAGTCATTTCTTCTTGCTTGGAAGCTTTATCAGAGAGAGGTAACCGGTCTGATTGTATTAAATAGTGTAGTGTGAATGACCTTACGATTTGCATTCTCTATTCGGAAATATGCGACAAGAGATTATCCGATTTCTCCCAAGTGGTAACAATACAAGAGGAGGATTTGAGTTTGTTTTCTATTCCTAACTTGCAACTGTAAAACATGTAAATGTTATGTCATGCAGACAAGGAAGTAATCGATTTCCAAATAGTAAAACTTTTTGCAGCAAAATTACCAAAATTTGGATTAACCCATTTAGCAAAAAGCCCATCAGGGCTATCACTTCTAAGCAAAAGGATAATACAGCACCTATGGATAAACATTAGTTTAGTGCTTACACCAAAATCACCACCATTGATGAAATTGAGGATTCCATGATTCCCTGTTGTTTGCAATAGAGCCACAAAAAGGCTAGCTGTCACCCCCAAGAACTCCAGAAGCAGAAATATCCGGAATCTGTGGCTTATTTTCGACAAATAATGAGTTAGACGGATGTGCTCCTCAATATAAACTGAAACATCCAAATCCCTTTCTAAAAGCTTGCCATAACTTTCGAAGTGTATCACTTGTAAATTGCAAACCAAAATGAACATAGCAACGCCTGACATGAAAATCATAGTCAAGTATGTCCACGAAACGAGCAAAATTATCACAATAATAACAGATTGCCACCACACATCAGAACGCACATAGATGGCACGAGCAACTTCACGGGCAGTCTTGAGTAGAAAGCATGCTATTGTCCACACGGCTACTGTGCGGAAAAAACCCTGAACAATTCAATCCATTTGTCTGTATTATTGATATTATTCCGCCAGAGACAAATAGGCAAGGAACTTGAATTATTGAATATATTTGAGAAGCTTCATTGACTACTTATTTGCATCAGATTCTTGTTTCAAAGATATAACAGGACATTTGAGTTTAAGGTTTGTAAGCAGAAGTAGATACATTTTAGTATTCTGTTTTCTATCGTCAAATTTACGGAAAGTAGAAAACTTGTTCAGCTATTCCTCAAAAAATTTCCAGAAAGGATTTCAATGGACAACAAATGAAAAAACTGTAGATGTTTTCAAATTTTCAAAAACTGCTCCTGCAAAACAAAAGGTGGGAAAACAACATGAAAAAGATGATTTTTTTCAAACTTTTTGCTGTTCTTGTTTCCAACTTCAGAAAATAACAAGAATACCAAACACTGATTTTCCTGAGTGCATATCATATGCATCATTGGAATCTGATTATGTTAATTCAAAAATGCATTTCAGATAAAAAAGAAAGAAAGCAGTTTACTAATAGTAATAGGAATCTTCAACTTCAAATCTATTAATCTTCTGCATCTTGGAAGTAGTTGGAATGGTTTGAAAGCACTTCTACCCTTCAGGACTTTCCAGGCAGAACTTACTTTTGCCAATATTTCACTGAATCAATTAAGTTGGTTTGGACGAGAAATGGAAGAAGTTTCTCCTTTCCAACCAAAATTACCAACTAAATCCAAATCTAGTAGCTTAAGTAATTAGTAAGTTTTTTGAGCAGAACACAAAAATGAAAGCAGCTTTCCTTTCCAAAGCAAACTACGAACTATGATAGCTAATAGCTTTACATCAAGCTGATCACAAGCGCAAAATCTAGTAGCTTGGCTCTTTTAACTTCCTCATTGTTCATTTGGTTTGAAATCATACTGGTGCTCCAAAATTGTGTCAAAGCTTAGTTTGTTTATGTTGTGATCTCGAACGAGCTTTTACTAAGTTGCACACGAGTCGAGCTCCAAGAGCTTGGTTTATAGTCAAGCTCAAGTAGTTTGGATATTTACCAGCCCTTTTCCCATAACCAATTTAAGTCTGTGAGGGCTAAACTGAAAGCAGTTTCCATTTCCAAAGCAAAACTACCAATTTTCAAACAAATGTAAGAATAACTTGGTAGCTTTAATTAAGCCGATCATGAGCGTCAGCTCTAGCAGCTTAGTTTGTTTTTATAACAAAAATCATTCTCAGTTTATAGAAGCAACCAATGGAATATTCAAGCATAGTTTGAAAGCAGAGCTTCAACATTTGGGGCGGGGGGGGCGCTGTTTTTTATGTAGTGACCTCGGATGATTAAGAGTCAAATTAAGTTCCATTAAGCTTGATTTTAAAAACATAACGGAGATCCAAAATTGGGTCGTCCTTAACGAGTCGACAACGAGTTGCGATTCAGTGAGTAGCTTGGTTTATATTCCAGCTCGAGTGGTTTGGTTTTTATCAGCCCTGTTTCCTCAGCCAATTAAAGTTCCTTTGAACGCAAAAATGAAAGCAGCTTCCCTTTCCAAAGAAAAATTCCCAATTTCAGAAAACAAACCTAGCAACAGCTTCAAAACTGAGTTGAAGTATTTTTTTTTTCCCTATAGATCTCGATCGAACGAGTCGAATACAAGTTGACCTCGAGTAACATCCCATTCACTGAGCCAATTTTAAGTTGCTTTGAACGCGAAAATGAAAAAAAGTTTCCCCTTTCCAAAGCAAAATCACCAATTTCGAAAACAAATCTGAGTAAACAACTAATAATAATAACTTACACCGATCTTCTGGATATACCAGTCGCGAAACTGGACCATATGACCACGGTAGCGATCCACGAACAGCATCTTCCGCAAACCATACTTTCTCAGATTGCGCGAAATGCAAGAGAGAGAGATGGCGGCGAGAAGAACTTCAGAAACCAGGACTTCGAGCTCGAACACTCTAATCTGATACTTCTCGCAGCCGTTGCAGTTCGAGTACTCGGTAATTACAAACGGCAGGGCTATTCCGATAACGAGGAAAGCGAGCCACGAAAGAGCGAAGCTCAGCGGAGTGTTTTGGTTGAAGCCGAGGAATCTCAGGAATAGGTCGAGTCTGTGGAGTTGTTTTTCGAGCGCAGTGTCATCATCGTCTACGAGAGGGATTTGAATCGAAGTCTCTTCCTCCGTTCTGAAGGAGCGACGAGCTGCCATGTAGAGAGAGAGGGAGGGAAAATGGAGCGAGAAAGCTGGGTGAGTTCAAACGAGCGAGATCGAATGGAGAGCCAGTAGGAACCTGTAGTAACCTTCACACACACGGAGAGAGAGAGAGAGAGAGAGAGAGAGAGAGAGACGGGGGAATTTGGGAGTTGGGCCGGAGTGGATCTGCCAGCAATTTTAAGGCAAAAGACCAAAGGAGGGATCTTTGATTTACAAACAAACAGGAAAATAAATCCACCAATGCACAGACACACGGCGGGGAAGGAGGAAGAGTGAAAATTACGAAAACATATGTTCCGGTGGATTTGAATACTTCAGTAGCCTGTAATTTAAATTAAAAAAATGTAATTTTATTTATTTTGTCTTTAAATTAATTATTATTAAAATATATAAAATTAAAATAATATAATTTTTAGGACAAAACGAATAAAATTATCTCGTTTTATTCGCACTACATGCGTACTACAAAAAACTGTATTATAGTCTCTCTGAATCCTACTCCGGACACATCTAGACACTTGTATTTAGAATCGTTGAATACACGTGAAACTCTCAATAATTTTTGAACGTAATATGTATTCAACGATTTCAGACACATTTATATTAGAAAGTATTTAAAATATCTTCACTCATAGATTTTTTTCAAAAAACAATAAGGAAGAGTAAGGTGAGAATTAGAGAAGGGTTGAGTTTTTTTTTTTTTCAGTTTGATCAATGGGATATGGTTTTTTATATAAGCAAATTACATTTATGAAAGAAATATGTAGACAAATTTTGGTAACTTTTTGATATTTTTTCCTAACATAAACTCGATTTGTTTTAAATAACAAATGATGTTCGATCAAAATAATTTTTGACACGTGCAATCTTCTCGACTAAAGGCTCTCTTTGGCCTATGGTATTTATTTAAATTTATTTTTTATCTCTATTCATTTTTTTTTTGTAATTGTTATTTTGACCTCAATGTTTTGTGGTTTATTAGTCCATCTTGATTAAAGGAATCTAAAAAGTATAAAATTATGTCCAAAAGTTAAAAAAATGTCACTAACAAATAAGTTAAAAAAAATCTATTTTTTATTTATTTTTATTTTTTCTAATTTTTTTTTAAATTTGGCCATGATTTATAACTTTTCTGAAAGCTCTTCTTGAGATGAACCAATAAATCACAAAAAATTGATGAAAAATAAAAAATTATGAAAAATTTCACATAAAAACGAAAAAAAAATTCAATAAATACCACAATTTAAATTAACCCAAATTAAAAATATAAACGGTTTTGATTATCTTTTAAGTTTGAAAAGACTAAAAAAAGAAAAGAAAATAGAATGAACCAAAGAGTAAAATGAGTGTAGGTAAACTCATCTCTTTAAGAGCCGGTTCGGCGAAAAAATGGGGACGATGAATTGAATAAAATATAAATTTCCTATCAATGATTTATTACAATAAATCCAACGAATATTATTTATGTTTTTATAAAATAAAATATTTTTTCTTATATAAGTTTTAAAATATTTTATATTGAGCAAAACTTAACTCAACGTAAGGAATAATTAAAAAGAAACAAATAAAATATTTTATCAAAATGCGGAATAAATGGTTTGCCAAAGGCGCAGAATGTGATGACACATGGACCGTATAGAAAAATATCGCCGAAAGGGACAGATTATGACCTTTTTCTTGTCCTCGTTGAGTTTCGCAGAGATTTTTGGGACACACGTAAAGATGTGTTTGGAAAAAATTTTGAGAATGTATTATTTACTACGAATATAGATGTGCTCAGAATCGTTAAATGAACATAAAATTCTTAATAATTCAAGAATTTCACATACATTTAACAATTTTGAACCTATTTGTGTTCAAATATGCTCGAATAATCTGTGTATGTAGACTTTTTCTTTTGAGAATGTATTAGTTTGGGAGGCTTTTCTCAAATACAGATGAGGAGCAACAAATCTGAAAAATAAAGAGGTATTTAAGACTTAATTATTTTTAAAACTTAAAATTATAGTTTGTAAAATAAAAATTTGTAAAAGTGTTTAGATGATAATGCACATAACAAATTTTGATGAATAAAATTACATACAAAATCTGGTCATACTCTATACCAATCAGCATCGTGATGTTTATTGTAATGCCGACTGACCGAACAAGCACAATGCCAACCGATAAATTTTCATCTGTACCGAATGGGACCCACTGGAGAATATTCAATATAGGACTTGAGCGACTTAAGAAAGCGTCGCAACGTTTCTTTTGATAAACATAATTACACACTTAAATCGAGTATTTGTTGGAAGGATGAATACAATTTAGGAAAAGTTTATTAGGAAACTAATTCCCTCAATTACTTTGTTATGTAGCTTATTACCACATAAAAAGTACGCAATTTATCTCGTTCTTTAAAACGATTCGTTTATTAGTAGTTAAAATTATAAAAAGAAATAAGATGAATAAAATAAGTAGAAGAACACTTCTGATAATTGAACTTATTTTGCAAGAATTATCGGATCAACCGATTGAATTATTATAATACTCTCGTAGAATTCATGAATTATTTGTTATCGTTTTTTAATATCATCATCAATTTGATGTTGTTTGAAGAAACGACTTCCTCACTTGTATGAATACAACTGATTAATCGAAGAGGAAGATAACTACTAGTCAAATCCGACAAGCTGATAGCCAATTTCGACTTTGCTTAAATAAACGAGGTTTTCGTGAAAACTTCCAACAATGGTCCTGTAAGCTAGATATTCTCTGGTCTTTTCGGCTGACGATACATTATTAGGACCAGTGGTGGGCCCATTTTGATATATGAATATGAAAAGATATAATTTTTAGAGCACATTTATGTTAAATAAAAAAAAGAAGAGAAATAGATATATTAGATCAGCATTCATTTATTTCAGAAGAAATATCTTGTAATTATGTCTTAATCGATAACTAATAATCATAATTTTCATCATATATATATTTTTAATTTACTATAAAATGAGATTTAATCATTTAATAGATTTAAAAAAAGTACACAAACAGAGAGTGTCTTAAGATTTTGAGAGCTCAAAGCGAGCTATTTAATTGAGGCCCTTTTTGTATTATGCGTAGAAAATATATACAATAAAAATGTATCATTTGAATATTGCTCTTCTCGCATGTTCAACTGTAAATATATTAATTAAATTCTCATAATTAAATTTATTCGCAAAAGTCTTCTCAATGGACAATTTGACTAATTCATTCAATTTTTGTTATGACATGGTTGATAAAAAATAATTTTTGATCAATTTTAATTTTGAAAAACTTCTTTTTTCAGACTTATTTTTATATAAATACAAGCTTAATATTAAACAAAATAGATCTAATATACTAGATAGAACTAAATATTTGGGATCCCTATTTGGGGGGAGAGAGGGAGGCAATGACTTCCTCAGCTTATGTCAAAGATCTGCAAGCAGAATACAACGAAATCGAAAAATGATCCAATTCCTACTAATATTCTACAAACTTGATTTTTCATTCTCAGTTGGTGAAAAAAAAGGATAATATTTAATTGTTGTCTTTGATGTAGAATATTACAGAAATGTCGAAGATAATGTTTGTTAATTAAAAAATAATATATATTTGGGATAACAATGTGAAATGTCAAATCTAAGACGTCGGTGATATAGATAGTCGAGCGTCACACCATATTTCGAAAATATGCTTACTTAATCAAAATATTTTTTTCTCAAACATTTTAAAATTGTAAAAGTTCATCATCATATGATCCTTTATACTAAATTGTAATATGCCAGCATAAAGTTTACGGTCTTAAAATTATAATTTAAATTTTTTTAGAATTTAAAATTAAAGATTGTGACTTTAATTGTACTTGTGTGGTTCTATAAATTCACATAAATTATAATCTTTGATTTTAAATTTGAAAAGAATTTTATTGTTTATAATTTTGAGACTGCTCATAGTGTGATACACTATATAAGAAACACATTGTGTGACAAATCCTTATACCAGCAAACATTAAGAATACAGGCTCACGCCAAATCTGAGTTATAATGAGGTGATACGCTCAGATTTAACCTAATTTTATTATATGTATTTTTATTTTTATTCAATTATTTGCTTTAATGATTTTGCATCTTTTTGTAAATTGTTGATTGTCTTGAGAGAAAATAATAAATACGAATCAAATTTTAAAAAAAAAATAGAAGATACAAAAATAATTTTAAAATATGTTAAATTTATTAGTATGTCTTAAGTGAATTTCAAAAAACTTTAATTTTAATTTTTGATTTTAATTTTTTCTCAGATCATAAAAGATTAATGTAAAATAAAAAAATAATAATTTAATAAATGCTTTCACATAAGTCAGAGTCTATTTGGCTTACTATTTTTTATTTTCTTATTTTCTCATTTTAGGACTATTAAGTCCTTCCATTTCGGCTAAATTATTGAGAAAAAGGATAATTTTGCCCCTCCCTTGAAATAGCCATTCAAGAGTATTTTCGGAGTATTTTTGTCATTTTATGTTATTTTCTCTTAAAGTCAAACCACACTCTATACTTAATATACAATTAATATACACTTTAAATAATTTAATCTAAATAAACTAGACTAAATTAAATTTTTACATGAGAAAATATAATTTACTAACCAAATAATAATATTAAGCCAAATAGAAAATTATTACAGAGATACCTGATGATGAGTTGTTATGGACAGACGTGAGTGAGCCATAATGCGACCATAGTGTAAGAACTTAATAATGACCAACTATGCTGGGACTTAATATATATATACTAGCGCATGCCCGTGCCCGTGCCTAAAGGCACGCAGCAAACCCATTAGCAGACGCAGCAGCATGCAGCAACAACTGCACGCAGCAACAGCAGTCAAGCAGTACATGCAGCAGCAACAACTCACACAACACGC
>JABCMJ010040246.1:0-15601 GCA_014822125.1 Arbutus unedo | reverse complement strand
TTCCGTTGAATCTTTTCGTATACAACGTACTAAAGAGATGTCTTCTACCTAAAACTTGCAAAACCAAAATGCATAACCTGAAGGGCTTAGAGGTGGCCTTATTGCTTTTCATAGTTTGAAATTCCACCGTGTAGGACATGCCTTCTCTCCCTTTTGATCTCGAATCTTGACCATTAAAAGTTTTTCATGAAATATGGCAGAATTCTTTTCCTTCAAGTAGGTGAATATTTTTTTGCCCAATTTCCAAACATGACATGATAAGGTGCATTGCTGAGATTGATGAGGTTGTCATTCTTTTCCCAATGGTTCATACTTCTGTATTATTTTCTAGTCTTTGGATTTGCCGTTAGTATATGGAAATTCCTTGTATTATAGCTACACGTTTGGAACTGAGACTTAAAGTAACTGCATCTTAGGATAAAAGGTTGAAGAGATTAATCGTAATTATTCCATTGTGGATGAAATATGAGGAATAATAGGATTTATAGATTCCTTCCATGGGTGGGCCCTGAATGCATTGAATTTCCCCAACATTTCGGTGCTACATCTCTTTTGTTTTTGCCTGCATTTGCCAACTATTTGGGTCTTCCTTTTTCACTTTTGTTGTCATTGTAGTGCCCAACACGCAATAAATCATAACAGCTTGGTGGTTGAAGCTGGAAACCATGCCAGATAGTCTCTACGCACAAGTTTATTCCTGCTTAGCTAAACTCTATTTAGACATTTTAATCAGTCACACATGCGCACATGCACAAACACTAAATAAGGTATGCCGCATGATTTTGTTTTCTCATAACTCACTTCCAAAATTTTTAATCTATTGTGTTTGTATCCCAGGCTTCTACCAATGAAGAGAAGGAGCAAAAATGGTTAGGGAAGACAAATTTTGTAGAGGTTCGATCATTTTGGCAGATATATAGGAGCTTTGATCGGATGTGGAGCTTTTTAATCCTCTCGCTTCAGGTGCCTGAAATGGCCAAAATGTTTTCAGCTACTGATTACATATTTAATAGTGTTGGCTCACTTCTAAGTGGTCTTCTGCTGCTTCCTAGGCAATGATAATTATGGCATCTCATGACCTGGAATCACCATTACAAGTGTTTGACGCAACAGTACTCGAGGATGTTATGAGCATCTTTATTACATCAGCAATTCTTAAACTTGTACAAGGTCTGTTACTGTATTCAGCTTGAGCATTTTTTACATGCAAATGCTGTACTATCTGAGATGTTGTCCAAGACGATGAAGCATCTTTATTAATGAAGCCTATAACTATTTGAAATGATAATGTAATGACTATGGGAAGTAGTAACAGAAGTGAACATGTATACAGAAAAGGATCGCTTTTACGGGAGTCCTTTTGTGAACTACAATTGCAGATCTATGGTACATGGACAATCTTAAATTGTAAGATTCATCTAATTTTCACGTTGAAGACACTCAGGAGTGAAGAGTATTGTTATTTTCCACACAATGTGAGACAAAGGAGTTCATGTGTAACATGTGATTTGTTATTGGTATGTTAACAGACTAGAACTTAAGTTTGTTACTGGGGGATGCACATTAAGCTGTTGGGGTGAACCCTAAGTGACATTAATTGGTAGTTTTGTGCATGTTTAGGAGTTGCGCTGAAGTACAAAAGGTCTGAGAGAGCTCTGGGTAGAAGAGGATGATGAAATTTTGATATCTGGGGCGGTGAGCTTGTATTTATAGATAGTTGGGCACATGGTAAATTCCATTCTCCAAATGTTCCCCCCTTTTGTTCCGGTCCATGTGAGGATGTGACCAGGCACTATTCAGAGATGAGTATTAGGACTTGTGTTGAATCTGAAGATGTTAGGTGTTTTCTTGGCATTAATGTGGATATTATGCATCCAAACTCTTGAGAGCAATGGTTGTTATGGATTGAATTGTTAGATTGTGAGACTACTGTTGTTAAGTTGAATAATGTCTTCAAAGTATTTAGCAGGCTGTTTCCTTAAACACTTCTTTCTAGAAGGTTGGAGCTTATGAGCTTCCACTGTTAACCAACTTTCCCTGCCATTTACCTTATGAGGTTTTATTTGATTAATTATTACCTCTAAAAACTACTATATGAGCCTGGACGGCCTCTGCATTCATCGCCAATTAGTTTTGAGTTTGATACTTTAACACAGTATTTGAGCTAGGGCTTCTAAGGCTTTTGGACAACACTCTCTAGGTTGATTGTCCCGTTGTTTGTATCTAAGTGCCCCTTGTTTTAGTCAAAATGAGTCCACTGGACCCCACGACATTGGCTTTCGCCAACAGTGAACTATTAAGGATCACATGCTGCACATATTCCACATTATAGCATGCAATTATTATAATTCATGTGTTATGGATCCGTTGTTTACCAATCCAAGTGCAGGTCAGGGTCGCACATGCAGGGGAGTGTTAGAGTTTGTCCCACATTGATTAATTATTACATCCAAAAACTGTTATATGTGCCGGAGCGGCCTCTCCATTCATTGCCAATTGGTTTGGAGTTGGATGCTTAACAAATGTACCTATTTTCACTATTTGCAGCTATTCTTGACATAGCCTTTACATGGAAAGCTAGATGCTCGATGGACTTCTCTCAAATTCTAAAACATGGGCTCAAGGTTGCTGCTGCTATCATATGGATTATTGTTCTTCCTGTATGTTATGCTGGCTCTAGAAGAAAATATACTTGTTATTCTACAGCATATGGCACTTGGCTAGGAGAATGGTGTTATTCCCCCTACATGGTTGCCGTTGCATTTTACTTGATGACCAATGCAGTACATATGGTTCTTTTTCTTGTACCCGCGGTGGGCAGATGTATTGAGACGTCAAATTTCCGAATGTGTGCTATGTTGTCTTGGTGGACTCAGGTAAGGTTCAACCACAATGGCACTTTACATGTCCAACGTTTTTTGATCAACAAGTGTTTAGGATTTTAAACTATGGTTTCATTTTGATTCTGGCACATTCAAAATGCCGTTATTTAAATATTTGGGGTGGACTATTCTTTTCTATACAACTTTTAACTAGAGCTGGGCATTTGTCGAACCCAAACTATGTGCCTATATGTAGATCCTGTTTATGGATTAACGAAAATGTGCCAAATCTCTATTTGCCTTTGCCATTCTATGAGCCTCTTCCTTTAACGGCTATGTCATTAGAGGTGAAAATAGGAATATCTATAGTTTGTATGTTTGTATAAAAATATTTTTCATGTTTACGTTGGAGAAAGCATCTTTACTTCTTGACACCAACTCTTGAGGTTCTTAATGTGTCAGCAACAAAAGCAAATGATGACAGATTCATGAATTGTGAATCTTTTGGCACACTGAATACATATCTTCCCATCATTATTCAGATTAGTTGCAATACATTTGCGAAACACTTTGGACTAATAGTTTAGCACAAAAGGAATTGAAAAACTAAAACTGAAACAAATTACATAACAAGAACGGTAGTTAGATAGGCAAGTATTTGCAAGCATTTTCAATGTCCATGTACAGTTTGCAATTCATTTTGTGGAAGACGTAGTTGAGATTTATTTTTGCTGATTGCAAACCACTAAAAGAAACTACTGGAAACTCTCACTAGTGGATTGCTCAAAGTTGATAGCACCTGTAAGCTTTAGTATGTCTCTTCAAGCTTCGCAAATTTGAAAACCTCATATTGCTATAAGTTTTCACTAAACATAAATCAATACTGACATTTTTATCGCATTGGGAGTCCCTTCTGAAAATCCAGCATCATGCGCCGATTAGACCATCATACTTGTTACACTGATACTTCAAGTTGTGATGTATCTGTGAAACTTCTTTTGGAGCATACCAAAACTTTTCTCTCAAATAAAATGGGTATTTGGATATCTTATTATATTTGCAGAAGTTTATTAGAATGTTTTCTCTACTTGTTTTGTATGTGATATGTATATAATAAACCATTTTTATTTTTATGGGGTTTTATCTCATTTTTTAAAAATTCAGCAAGGTATCTTACTATACGCAGTTGATGAGCCATAGACAAGCTTGGGATTGTCATCTAAACAACCATTCCCAATACACACATTTTAGTTTATGCAATAGTGGTGATTAGCTCCGTGTTAGTTTGTAACTCTTGTAGATGGATAACTGGAATTTTTTGTTTTTGTGATAGTAACATTATCTCTTCAAAGGAAAAAAAACTGTTTCAATCCAATTTCTATTTTCTCATATGAAACGACTTCGAACCACATGAATTAGTTTACCTTATAGCGTGGTGTATAAGATGAAGTTTCAATTTTTTTTTACGTAGCTCAAGTCTTTGTTTCGAGTTCTTGGCATGTATTTTTCTGTACTTCTATTCAATTAGAGTTGTTCAGTGCCATGGCCGTATTACTATGCTTGTAATCATCTGCTCAACTGTTCTTCTTCTTTCTTGATACTATGAACTTTGTGATCTTAGTTTTTGCTCTTTTCATGGTTTAGCCTAGGTTGTATGTTGGACGAGGAATGCAAGAAAGCCAATGCTCCCAATTTAAGTATTTCCTTCATCCCAGCTATATGTATTCCTTTTGGCCATTCTTGTTTTTTGGTGTGGAAATTGAGGTGTGTGTGCTTTCTTACTTGTAGGTATACACTGTTTTGGGTGCTGTTATTTTTAAGCAAGTTCTCCTTTAGCTACAACTTTGAGGTAATTAAATCTGCTATTGCTTCTCACCACTCAGCAGTAGGAGTTATGGCTAACTTGTTGTCTGCGTTGATGATGTTATTTCAATGGAACATTTCCATATAAGCTGGCTTCTTACTTGGTTCCAATGAGAATATGCAGATAAAACCTCTTATTGCGCCAACGAGACAAATCATGAAAATTGGGGTAAAAAATTATGACTGGCATGAGCTTTTTCCCAAAGGTAATACCTATTTCTTTCTTCGTGATATGCACAAAAATTTGGAACACCTTTATCTTACTTGGTATATCTAACTTGAATAGTCCTCACTTAATTCAGTCCAGAGTAATGCCGGTGCAATTGCTGCTATTTGGGCTCCCATAATTCTTGTGAGTTTTTTGAATTTGTCTCATATCAGAAGAATTCTGACTGTTATTCTCTATAACAGACTTGTTATAGAGAATAACAGTCAGAATTCTTCTGATAATCAAAGTACTCAGCAGAGTAGTTGACTAATCCAGGCATACATAATAATTCGGTTTTTCTTCAGGTATATTTTATGGACCCACAGATCTGGTATTCTGTTTTCTGTTCGATATTCGGTTGTGTTTATGGGATCTTGCATCATCTTGGAGAGGTAAGCCATCTTGTTTCTGTTTTAAGCATTATGAAAGTTGCCTCACTCTTCTTGTTCCGTCTAGATTCGGACATTAGGCATGTTGAGAAGCAGATTCCAGTCCTTGCCTTCTGCATTCAATACTTGCCTTGTCCCACCACCATCAAGTAATAAAGACAACAAGAGAAAGCGTCTCTTCCAACAGAGGTTCCAGAAGGTAGTATGCGCACGTTAACCTTACGATTTGCAGCTAACTGTTTTTCTATGGTTCCACTGTAATTATTGTTTGGATCTTATCTAAGGTGTCTGAAACTGAGAAGAATAGTGTTGTCAAGTTCGTTCTCATATGGAACCAAATTATCAGCAGCTTTCGGGAAGAAGACTTGATAAGCAACAGGTCCTTTTCTTTTCTAAAATATTGTTCTTGTATGCCATTATGATAGTTGGAATCTATTAAGTTTTATTCATTGACAACAGGGAGATGGATTTGATGAAAATACCTTTGTCATCAGAACTATTTTCTGGCTTGGTTCAGTGGCCTGTTTTCCTTCTAGCAAATAAGGTGTTCTGTCCGATTTCAACTTTTTCTAACCCACTGCTATTATTGTGATTAATCTGAATGTGAGCTTTGTCCTATTCTTGACAGTTCTCCTTGGCAGTGAGCATTGCAATTGATTTTGTTGGGAAGGATGAGAATCTTCATAGACAGATTAGAAAAGATTATGACATGTATTGTGCAGTAAAAGAGTGCTATGAGTCTCTGAAGTATATCCTTGACATGCTTGTGGTGGGTGAGCTGGAGAGTAGGTAATGAAAATACCATTTCATCTATATCCATTTCAGTTGGAATTTTTTCTTCAAATTTGATGAATTGCCTCGTAGAAAAAGTTGAAGCTCTCTTGGGTCTGGGCCCACAAATGAGCATTATTCTCTTACAACCTCACTAATGGTTGAGCCCCTCTTCCATGTACAGGGACAGACTAATGTAAAAGCTATCAGGATACACAAGCATGTATGAAATGGAGTGAAAGTAAACAAACATAATGAGGAACTAACACATTCAAAGAATGTCCAACCAAAGATCTTAGAACTGAATCTACACCATGTTAACTACACTGTACCCACTAATCTAAAAGTTTAAGAAATTCAGTATGTCAGCCCAAAAGTGTATGCAAGCTCTCTTACATACAATACTTGATATGTACTTCAAGCTTCTAACATGCTGTTTCGGTTTGGTTGCATCGGTTTTCAGGATTATTTCAGGAGTAACTAATGAGATTGAGGAAATGATAGGAAGATCAATCCTTCTTCAAAATTTCAAGATGGGTGAACTACCAGCCCTACAGGCTGCATGTATCGAGTTAATAGAACTGCTGGTAACTGTTGCAAAATCTTAGTTTATTGTTGAGTAGATACTGTTAGATAGCATTATACACATAGTTGGGCCATTGTCGAATAGCTTAAGCTTCTAGAAAAATTGGTGAGCTTTGGTGTGTGAGATGTCTTTGGTTCAAGTCTCTCAGTTTATGGTTGCTCCACCTTTGCATTATGCCTCTCTACATCAGGTATGAATGGTTTCATCTCCAAGCGGAAGATGTGTTGTATGTGACAGAGTGTGTTGGAAGCTATATATATGCTAAGGCATATTTCCTATTAGCTTAATTTTTTTTGTGATAATTTAAGATCTAGGAGTCGCTTATATTTTTCTGCACTTATTTGACCCTTGGTGATGCTGTATTTTACTTTAAGGTTGAGGGAAATGAAGACCATCACAATAAAGTTGTGAAAGCACTCCAAGATATTTTTGAGATTGTAACAGACAATATGATGTTAAATGGTGCAAGGTTTGATGCATCTCAGAATATATTCCTTTTCCAGATTATTTTGTGTTATTTCATTTACTAAAATCCTATTCCGGTGGCTGAAGGGTATTGGATTTGCTTTACTCCCAACAAGACATAGAGGACAACGAAACTGAACTTTTCAGCCACATTCAACCACAGTTATTTGCATCAAAGGATTCAATCCATTTCCCATTGCCAGATAGTGGCCCTCTGAATGAGCGGGTGATTCCATTTACGTCTTTTCATGGTATTTACTTTAAATTACAGGTGTTGGTGTCAGGGGCTTGGTACGATATTGGGCCAAAATCATGAATCTAGATTTTTGAGCTCTCTTACAGGCCATTGTGTTATGATATGTGTTATTAGATAAGACATGTACGTGCTTATTATGTATGTGCACCTGAGAACCTACGCAGCAAATACATGTTTATATAGGCTTGCAACACATAATACATGTAATAAAGCTGCCAATTTTTGGTTGGCAGATCAAACGTTTTCTTTTGCTGCTTACTGTCAAAGATACAGCTATGGACGTACCCTCAAATTTAGAAGCCCGGAGACGGATTTCATTTTTCGCTACATCACTCTACATGGATATCCCTTGCGCTCCCAAAGTGCGTAACATGTTGTCATTCAGGTAGAAGTGTTTTTTTCTTATTTTTACATCGGTTTGGATTGCAGTGGTACGGCGTTATTTTTCAGTTCCATGTACTCATTGTGTTACGTACAATATCCAGAAAGAAAATGTCCACAAGCATTAACTTTTTCTTCTTTGGACTTAGAACATGTTGTTTACCAGTCAAGATTAAGTTTATATTTTGTAACGTCAACCAAAATCCTTTTGAACGATTGCTTTTTCGATAAGCAAGACTTTTAAAATACTTATTGTTGTGCTGTGGAAATGTATCTCTTCCTTGTAGTCCAATCTTGGACATGGTAACGACGAAGAAAAACTTGGTGGAGAATAAACGATAAAATTTAGGAGAAATGAATGAAAATAAGCCAGAGTTGGCACTTTTTTTTTCTTACCAAAACTTCTCTCTCTCTCTCTCTCTCAGAGTTTATACTCTTTGATTTCCTTCTCCAGACAAAGACATTAAGTGATTAAGAAAAGCTTTGGGGATCCTTGTATTCATTGTTTCGGAACTCAAGCATACCTTTTTCTGGAATGTGCGTTCCGATAACCTAGATCATGCAAATTAGTGCAGACCTGAAATAGTATCCACATCTGGGCCTCCTATGTAGGTCGTATCACCTAAAATTCATTAGCTAGTGCTAGAACTCCACAAGCTGGTCAAGTGAGAGCCAGAATCTGTCTTGGGCCTGGTGACTAGCTCACACCCAGTATGGGGTCCTCGTTGTGCACCTCAAATAGCCAAGGGTGGCTCTTAGCCCATTCATCATGGAGGATCAGTAGCATGCCGGCAACTCATTCCTCTTATGCTTGCATGCCACCAATCACCATAGGGCATTGCATATTTGTATCATCTCATATTGACGTGCCACCCAAGTAAGATAACGTTTTAATTGTAGCCCACAAGTAACACTTCACCAACCCACGTGGAAAGCTCAAGTGCGCGATGTGCCACCACTGGTAATCCATTTGTGTGGCATTGCTTCTTGTCACAAGCCTTTGGCCATGATATCCCATTGACCAGGCTACTCCAAATCCCACGCTCAGAGGTTAGCGCACACGGCCTTATCTTCTACTTGGTAGCCTATTGGGGATCTAAGAGGCCCTTCTCCAAAAGCCTAGTCTAGATGATGTGCTGATTCCTAGATTTCATGCTTGTGGAGAAGAGAGGATGTCTTCCAAGTTTGCTCACCACTATAGTCTATATGGTATTGGTGCTTTTGCAGAAGGCTGACTAAAATCCCATCGGTCCTTAACCCCCTGATATAGATTGTCTTTTGTTTACAGTGTTTTGACTCCGCATTTCACGGAGGAAGTTAAATTTTCAGCAAAAGAACTTCATTCAAGCAAGGAAGAGGTTTCCATCAGCTTTTATATGCAAAAGATATATCCAGGTTGCCCAGGAAAAAGAACTAAGTTTGTCAAAACTGGTTTTCATTACATCCCATTAAAGTCTTAGTACTTGACTGGTTCCACTATTTTTCTGCCAGATGAGTGGAAAAACTTTTTGGAACGCATGGGGAGTGCAGATTCTGAGGGAACGGACATTGAAATTAATGATGAAGATCTCAGAAGTTGGGCTTCTTTTCGAGGGCAAACTCTGAGCAGAACAGGTGTGTGACAAGCCTCCAGTAAACTCTTAATCTTGTTGTTCATCGGAAAGTAGCATGAAATTGGGTGTCCGGGATATACCTTTACATTTTGTGTTATTTGCTGATAACAGTACGAGGAATGATGTACTACAAGAAAGCCTTAAAGTTACAAGCTTTTCTTGACATGGCTGAAGATCAAGGTTTATTGACTTCTTCCCTATATTGACCTTTTTACATTTGTATTGGTATTCAACGGTCTTTTGACAACTGAAAGCCCAATTTGAGGCCTATTTTCAAGGATAGAGAAGACTGATTTCTTTGTCTGTTTTCTTTACCATGTGACCCGAAATGGTAATCCAGATATTATTCAAGGTTATGATGCCATTGAAAGGGGCAATGATACATTATCAGCTCAACTAGATGCGCTAACAGATATGAAATTTACATATGTCATCTCGTGTCAAATGTTTGGAGCACATAAATCGGCTGGAGATCCCCAAGCCCAAGACATACTTGAGTTGATGATAAGGTAATCTTTTGCAGGCAAAGAATTATATATACACGCGCGCGCGCGCACAGAGAGAGAGAGAGAGAGAGAGAGAGATGCACAACATAGAAATTTTAAAAGCTATTTGATGACAACTGCCATTGTTGTTTAAGGTACCCATCTCTCCGCGTGGCTTATGTGGAAGAGAAAGAAGAGATTGTGGCGGATAAGCCTCTGCCACAGAAAGTTTACTCATCCGTGTTAGTAAAAGCTACCAATGGTTTTGACCAGGTAGGGGATTGATGCAATATATTTCACAAGTCAACAGTAGTGGCTTATACATAGTTTTTCTATCAGTCGGCTCAACCATGCTAGATGGGTTTCCTAGAATTTTCTTTTTAATTAGGATAAGTAAGGCTTCCTAGACATTTGAATATTTGATTGATATGGAATCCTTGTTCTGGAGCCTAATGAATTCAAGGAAGAATGAGTAACAACATGAATACATGATTCTACAATGGAGGGGAATAAATTTTATGGAATTGATTGGATGAATCTTGCATAAGTGAAGGCATTTCTTTGTTGATTACAATTGCATATTTTTCCCAATCAGATGCATTGGCACTCTAAAGTCTAAGCATTCATACTAATTCCAAACTAATAAGCATCAAGCTGCTTAGCAGAATTTAGATTGTCGATCTTAATGGAGAAAAATTGATGCCTGCTAATTCTTTAAATATAGGCTTGTTTCTCTATCAAATTTACAGAAGTATTGGCAAAAAGCAGGGAAAGCATTAAAAGGTTTTGTTTATGCATGAAGTTTTGCGCAGAGATTGAATCAAGAATGCATGTCTTGCTGTTAGGATTAAAGGGTCCCAAGTGAAAAATGTAAACCCTCCCCCTTAGTTATGCTCTATGTCAATCTTGGAAAATTCCTGTCAACTGTTCTTCTAATCTTTAGGCAGCTGTAAATATTAGGTTTTTGTTTTCGGAAGGTAAGCCTTCCCTGTATTTTGCATTGTCATCTTTCGACGGAATTCTCAGTTCTTACATGCTTGTCTTGGTTTAACTGTTGACAATTTTTATAGGAGATATATCGCATAAAGCTTCCTGGTCCACCAAATATTGGCGAGGGAAAGCCTGAAAACCAGAATCATGCCATAATTTTCACTCGTGGTGAAGCTCTTCAGGCAATTGATATGAATCAAGTAAGCTCAACCTCCGACTCCTGGAAGATGGGTTCTATGGGTTTTCTTGTTTTATGCTCATCTATGTTAGATGGATACTTCTAAACGTACGGAATGATAGTGTCATACACTCCACACTCCGATGAGGGTGCAGGATCTATGTCCTGACACTTCTAGTTGAACATACACCGAGAAAGCATATATTATCATTTGCATCTACCATGGATTGTACATGAAATTCCTATATTATGCATGAAATACTGTAATGCACTTTTTTTTAAACACTATCCATCCAGAAAATAAAAGACATTCTAAGAAATTTGAATATTTTGGAGTATTCTCGAGTCCTTGAGATGGAAATTGGATAAAGCAGACACTTAGACATATACACCCACACCCTTTTCCCGTATCCTAGCGCATGTAACATAGATGCTTACTGTACCTTCTTGCAGGATAATTACATGGAAGAAGCTTTCAAAATTAGAAATGTACTACAAGAATTTCTAAAGCACCAAGGACAGCGGACTCCTACTATTCTTGGCATGAGAGAACACATATTCACGGGAAGGTTAGATGGCTTTACTATTGTATGGTTAACACATCATCCACCTTCATGATAGACTTTAATCAGGATTTCTTTTCAACAACATTGCGCAGAGCACCTTTTAAATGCATTTCAAGTTCTTTCTCTATTGACATGTATGCCTTGGAAAATTAAGTACATCTACTTTATAAAACTTATGAAAGTTCTTAAGGACAGATCAGGTTAACTGCTAATAAGGGTTTATGCTGATACAAACCTTTATTAGCAAACTTGCAGGTTTGTAGAAGCTCGAATATCATCTCGAAAGAAGAGTTAAGAAAATAAATGAAAAAGTCAGTAATAAAGCAATGAAATATGAATATTCCATTATGTGACACGGTAATTAGATGAATCCAGCACTTGTACACAAGCCTGCACGGTTATCTGCCAGAGTCCATGTAAGAAATACCAGAATCCATGCAATTATAGATTGGAAAAAGTTTATTTTTGTAAGAAGTTTATTTTCTGTTTTGGAACTCAAAGACTGAGAATCTTTTTTCTTCTTTCTCATAATTGCAGTGTTTCTTCATTAGCATGGTTCATGTCTTATCAGGAGACCAGTTTTGTCACCATTGGTCAAAGGCTTTTAGCAAATCCTCTCAGGTAATAGATGCCTTGTTTTTGTTGGTTTTATGTTACGTTGCACATAGTTCCAATAAGTGGATTGGCTTTTTTTGCTCTCCATCTAACTGAGAGGACGAGTCTTCACAGTTGAAGACAATGATCATGTGATTATAGTTGGTTAAATGATAACAGTTGCATAATCCCTTAACACTTATACGTGCAAAGTTAAAGCCGCGTATTGTTAATTTTTGAAGCTCAACTGAACTACATCAATGAGTTAATGTTTAGTCAATTAAGCTTTCATCCCATATGTCTGATGCAGGGTTCGATTCCATTATGGGCATCCAGATTTTTTTGATAGGGTGTTTCACCTAACACGAGGTGGCATAAGCAAAGCATCAAAAACAATTAACTTGAGTGAGGATGTTTTTGCGGGTAAGAACCAATTAATCATCTATTCATCATTTAAACAATATCTCCGGGTCTAATGTGCAGCTACAAACAATCTGATATATTGCAGGATTTAATTCTACTTTACGAAGAGGATGTATCACCTATCATGAGTACATTCAAGTCGGAAAAGGTCGTGATGTAGGCCTTAACCAGATTTCTAAGTTTGAAGCCAAAGTAGCAAATGGAAACAGTGAACAAACTCTATGCCGGGACATATACCGCCTTGGACGTCGGTTTGATTTCTTTCGGATGCTATCCTGTTATTACACAACCGTTGGATTTTACTTTAATAGCCTGGTAATTTCTTTGAATCCAGGAGATTCTCTTGCTTTTGTACTGTGTGAACGTGAAGGCACTTAGTTATTCGAAATAAAAATAAAAGCGGTTGTGGGATGTGGACCTTGTATGGGCGTCCTCAGTCCGTGATGTTTTGAGTTTTCCGCACATATGACGCAGCCCCAAACCAAATTAAATTGACCCTTATGTCCCAATCAATTGGGGTCGGCTATACAAATTGTTTTCTCTTATAAGCTCTGTCTGGGAATATGTGAACGGTGATGTCCAAAAGATGTAGTTCCTTTCAAACTACCGCCTCTAGAGTCATTTTTGGTCTACCCTCTTATTACTACCATTTACCGTAACCATATTACTCTTCATAATTGTTGAATCAACATGTGTGGAAAGAAACAAACATATCAAAAGATTCCAAAAATACGCTCATCCTTTCCTAGTCCATCATTTTTCATTTTGACCAGAGAAAAAATTCATTGTGTTTATGGTGACAGACATTTCTGTTGATAAAGAATGGTGCCCCAAGTGAGGCATCGTTCTTCAAAGATCAAATCCCATTATCACTTCTTCGAAACATACTCATCCACTCTACGATTAGGCAATAAAGCAAAAGAGGTCCTCTTCTCTATATTTCATTATTTATTAATTGGTTTACCTGCAATCGATGCTGTATGTTTGTACATAACCCAACAAAATTTATTTCTTGCAATTCTAGAAACTAAAGCTCTTTAAATACAGTTAAAAATTGTTCTGCTCTTTATGTGACTATGGTTTTTGCTGAACCACCAGAAACCAAACTGGAAAACCCTTTTTTGTCTTTACAGTGTCGGGTTTATGTGCTGCGTTCAGCTACTGGAAAAGCCAAAAAAAGAAGTGATGATTTGCTTATATTTCGAGGATGGTTTTGATAATTATTAACTTTGTGATTTGATATATGGGTCCAATCGAAATTCATATCTTCATTTTTGGTTGCCGTATGTTTTCTGAATCTGCAGATATCAGTTATTGGAATTTATGTCTTCCTGTATGGGCAGTTATACCTAGTTCTCAGTGGTTTGGAGAAAGCACTCCTCCTTGAGGCTCGAATACACAACATACAATCGCTGGAAACGGCTCTGGCCTCCCAATCATTTATCCAACTTGGACTCTTAACCGGCTTACCTATGGTGATGGAGATAGGACTTGAGAGAGGATTTCTTAATGCCATCAAAGACTTTGTCCTCATGCAATTACAGCTGGCTGCTGTTTTCTT
The DNA here is from genome assembly GCA_014822125.1 of Arbutus unedo. Lineage (NCBI taxonomy): Eukaryota > Viridiplantae > Streptophyta > Magnoliopsida > Ericales > Ericaceae > Arbutus > Arbutus unedo. The sequence goes on along the minus strand of JABCMJ010040246.1, from coordinate 1,450 downwards.
CACTTTCTCCCTCGGAACAAAAGCTCACTATTATGGTCGAACAATTCTTCATGGGGGTGCCAAATACAGACCAAGTGGGCGGAAGGTTGTGGTGTTTCACGCCAGCTTTACCGAGAATTACAGATTATATTCAAGAAGCCACTTTGTGAAAGGATTTGAGTTGCTGCTTCTGTTGGTTGTTTATGACCTGTTTAGGAGGTCCTACCAAAACAGCATGGCATATGTTTTGATCACATATGCAATCTGGTTCATGTCATTGACGTGGTTGTTTGCACCATTTCTCTTTAATCCTTCTGGATTCACCTGGGGTAAGATAGTGGATGATTGGAAAGAATGGAACAAGTGGATTAAGCAGCAGGGTGGTATAGGAATTCAACAAGATAAGAGCTGGCAGTCTTGGTGGAATGACGAGCAAGACCATCTTCATCATTCTGGGCTGGGTGCTAGGTTGATCGAAATACTTATGTCTCTGCGATTTTTTATTTACCAATATGGTCTGGTCTATCACCTTGATATATCTGGGAAGAACAAAAATTTCGTAGTTTATGTGCTATCATGGGTGGTCATCGTTGCAATTTTCGTCTTAGTCAAGGTGAACTTCCTTTCCTGCCTCTTTTCAATGGAAAAACATACATCCTTGCAAATCTGACCTCCTTTACGTTTGACATGTATACTTATGCACAACAAATATTGCTTAAAACTCACTTGAAACTCATTTGTTTATTTTTTTGCTTCTTCGTATAACATAAGAAACTAACAAAGAATTCTGAACCTACGAGGACCTTTTAGATACAGCTTTCAAATCTCTACATTAATACCTTGTGAATATTTTAGTAAGCTATGTGATCTTGCTGTGGAATTCAGGCAGTGAATATGTGGAGGCACTTGCTCAGTGCTAATTACCACCTTGCATTCAGGCTATTCAAAGCATTTCTTTTCATCGGTGTTATCTCTACCATAATTATTCTCTCCCGCATCTGTGAACTCTCTTTGAAGGACTTGATTGTGTGCTGTCTGGCATTTTTTCCAACAGGATGGGGTTTGATCTTGGTAAGTGCACAATCACCAAATGTTTTTTTGCTCTATCATATCATGGCTTAGTTGGATGGTCGTGTCGTGATTGTTCCACCTTTAGAAAAAAGTTTGCACGAATAGAATCAAAGTGAATCGTATCTCACCGCGCAAGTTGATAGTTTTGGTTCGTTTTAGGTTGCACAAGCTGTAAGACCAAAGATAGAGGACACAGGATTGTGGGAATTCACCCAGGTGTTTGCTCAAGCATATGATTACGGAATGGGGGTTCTTCTTTTTGCACCAATAGCTTCTTTGGCATGGCTCCCAATCATCTCAGCTTTCCAGACTCGTTTCCTTTTCAACGAGGCTTTCAGCCGAAGATTGCAAATTCAACAAATTCTTGCAGGAAAGAAGAAGAAAGCATAGATTTTCATAC
>JABCMJ010040238.1:0-14292 GCA_014822125.1 Arbutus unedo | reverse complement strand
CTACCAATCTGACTAAAGACCAAAAAAATAATAACAATTTCAAGACTTTGCAGCTAAGAAAATTCATGCAAACAAATCAAGAAAAATTCCCACAAACATTCTTATCACCCAGCCAATCAAATGCGTGGAAAGTAAAAAAGTGATTTTTACCTGCTTCATCTGGTTTGGAACTTGCGGAAAGGAAAGGAAAAAAAGAGAAAGTATTTAAGAGGGAAATTGCGAAGAAATTAACTATTTTCCATTGTTTGACTTTAAAAGTAAAGAAGAGAAAGTACAAGGGAAAAAGACTTTTTTTTTGTCTGGTTTCAAAAGAAACTGGAGAAGAAAAAAATAAAGTTTAATATATGCCTGTAGATTTTCAATCAAAAGTCAATTTCTTCCATTATTCAAAAGAATTCATGAATTCATCAATGTTGTAACTTGAGTACTAAGAAAAACTACAATTTATTATGCAATACAAAAGACTTCGTAAGGGGTTTTTACAAAAAAAATCACGCCTATTTTCTCTCCCACTTTCTTTTTCCATTTCTAGAGGATTCCTTTCTAAAAACCAAATAAGTAGGCGAAAGAATTTTAATTTTCCTTTCTTTTCTGTGTTAAAAAAACCTTTGGGGGATATTAAAATACTTCACGGTTCAATTCTTGCAAAGGCATGTCAAAAGTCATTCGTGGGAAAGTCCAGATCGTACCTGAACGTCTGTTTTTTTAGCATTGCTAAAAAGATAATGATACGAAAGTTTTGTTAAAACCAAACAAATTCAATCAAATCACACAGAACTACTGTGAAACTGTTCACGTTTGAAACTCACCGGTCACTACAATAGCTTTAACATCCTCTCTCTTCATCGCCTCCTCAAATTTCTCTTTTAACCCAGCAAGAACTGCATCACAAACACAAAATCAACGCACAAGAACAACAATGGAGGGAGAAAATCGGTATGTGAAAAGTTTTGAATGCTTACTTGTGACGCTTAAGGCATTAACAGGAGGATTAGAGAAGGTGATGACCGCAACGCCGTCGATTCCGACCTCCATCGTAACTCCAACTCCTGCCATTGAGCTTCAAGCTATAAAGACAGGATCAGAACTAGGGTTATTGGAGCCGGGAGAGGAGACTAGTGTCAGAGTGCAGGGAGACCACGTAAAATATCAATGGACTCTCCTGATACTTCTCTTCTTATGAATACAACGCCCCGCTAGCTGCCTTACCTTGACTTTACTTTAACCTTTTTTTACTTTTTAAATTATGAAAAACATTAGACGGAGAATAATATATAAAACCTACGTGGATATTCTGTATTAAATTATTAATATTTGTGAATATATATTAATATTCATAAAATATGTATTGATGTCCATACTTATTTGATATTATGTGTATATTATTTATTGTCTAACTGAGTGGCTAGTAAAATTTGTAAACTATTATGTAGTTATCTTTTCTATTATTAAAATCGGTCAAATATCGTTAGTTAAGTTATTTAAAATTTAAATTTTGAGATTTTTTAACAAAATAAACTGTAATATAATTCTTATCACGTTCAAAATAATCCGTGTTAAATTTTTAATATCTTTCTAAGGTTGAAATTCTTACAGAGATTAATCTGGATTTTAACTTTAAAAAAATCTCAAAAATTCAATATAGACTATTTCAAACGTAATACAAATTACATTATAGTTTATATTATTAAAAAATTTAAATTAAAATTTTAATAATTTAACTTGGTTGACTGACAGAACAGTTAATAATTTAAAAATTAAAAGAAACTAAAGTAATTTTAAAATTTTTATAGCGGGTATTGTAGTTGTCAGAAATCTTAATTTAAGTTCAATTTGGTCTGATTTTTTTATTTGATTAATTTTTCATTCTTATGTGAGATTTTTTTTATAATTTTTTATTTTTCGTCAACTTTTTGTAGATTATTAATTCGTCTCGACGACAGATTTTAAGAAAATTATAAATATTGGGCCAAATTTAAAAATAATTATAAAAAAATTATATTTATTCATCGTTTTCAGTGATTTTTTTTTAATTTTTATGTATAATTTTATATTTTTTAGATTTGTCTTATCGAAACCGATTAATTATTTATAAAAATTTTAAATCAAAATAATAAATAAAAAAACAAAACTTATTTACTCATAATCAAGTTACGCCTGTAATTTACCCCAAAGCTTTAATAGTGGTGGGGAAGGGTCTGGTTGTTCCATGTGAACGGGTTTTATATACGTCTTTTATAGTGGTTGGGAAGGGTCTCGTTGTTTGATGTGGATGGTTTTTTGTTCGTGCGACACGTTGGAAAAATCACACCTTTACGGTTTAATAATATCAAATAATATATTATCACCTATATTATTTTAAATATAAAAAACATAAAAATAAATTTTATTAATTTTAATATGTGTTTAAATTAATAAATATCACGTAAGTATAATATATAATTTGATGTGTAATATAATTTGTTAGTAACATTACTTTAATAAAAATTTAGGTGACTAAATTCTGTCCGCTTGCAAAATATTTTTTTAGGAGAGTATGAAAATGACACATTACATCATGGAAAAAATATTTAAAATTAATAAATTGTAGTATATATAACCAGAAAGATGATCTTTTTCCAAGGAGGGGGACACCTTGGGGAAAAAAATTAACGGAATATTATCTGATTATTTTATTTTCTGCATTCAATTTGAAATTTTATTTCAAAAGTAAATGTGATTTCAAGTTTCAGTTCTTAAAATACGGTACAACTTAAATAAGACAACATATTTTGTAACGTTCCGATTTTTTTGACACGTTAATTTTATTATTCTTTTAATATTATTTATTTGTTAAAATGATTTATTAAAAGAAAACTAACTTTTATTCATTAAATAAAACAAAACAATTTTTAACAACTAAGGTAAACTAGGTTTGAAGTTGAAAAGATTAAAATGCCCTTTCGGGTTTACAACAGAATTAAACTTAAATAAAGAAACAAAGTTATCAAATGGTACGATAGCCAGGTGAAGGTCTCATCTGACCTGACTTGCTCCACCAGATCCTCACTCAGCACATTTACACCTGGCATGAAACCCCAGGGACAGAGAAATTACATCGATAAGTTTTGACGCTCAATATAAATGGTTACTCGAAAAATCAAACCCAAAAGTACAAAACGTAACAAGATAAACAGATAGAACATGTTTGGCAGAGATAAACAACATACATAATGGAAGAAAAGACAACACATGTTGATATATCAAAATACAAACATCGCGTAAGTGTTTTATGCTCAATTTTCATTGTGTCTTTTAACTCGGGACAACGCGCCAGGGAATCAAACCCATATCAACTTGGCACGACGGCCAGTGAAAATCTAATTCATCTCGGGAATCAAACCCGGAATACAACAATGAAGGAGAATCGAACCACCAGTCATATCAGGAATCTAACCTAGAACAAAAGTGAAGGAGAATTGAACTACCAATCACCTCGGAAATCTAACCCAGAACAAAAGTGAAGGGGAATTAAACCACAAATCACATTGGAAATCTAATCCAGAACAACAAAGTGAAAGAAAAATCTAACCACCAATTCACCTAGAGAATCTAATCCGGAACACCTCAGGAATCTAAGTTAGAACAGACAGCACGACGATTGTAATTCATTCAATTCCACTTTTTATGTTTGTTCAGATTTTGTCAACTTAATCAAATTCCCACAACAATTATATCAACTAAGCCAACACATATTGCGATTGCACAAACACACCAAAAGTCAAATCTACGATATTTCGGCTCACACGAAATTCCACGGAGACCCATAATCATAAAACTAGTGTAGTGGATACTTGCGCATAGTGTACATGCATTCTGGGGATATATAAACTGTCTGAAACAAAGCCCATAGGCTCAAACATCAATCGAGAAGATTCAAAAAATATTCTATAATCTATTATGTGCTGCAGTAGCTCGCTCGAATGACCAAAACAGACCAACTGTTCAAATTTTAAAATTGAAAATTTTTGCAGCTCGCTCGAGCGACTTATTAAAAAACATTATGTTTTTGGGCAAAAATTTCAATAATTAAAAGCCAACCTCGCTCGAGCGAGCGAGCTATCGTTTTTTCTAGAATCTGAAAATTTCAAATCTAAAAAGTAAGCTCGAACAGAAATCCTAAGTTAACTAATACAGAACCTAAAATATATTATTAACAACTCTAATTATGCGACAAATAATGAAAATTACAACCTAAGGGTTGAAATATAACAATTCCTATCTCAATTGAAGCAAACAACGAGGAAAAAACAAAAATTGGCAAAATCCGAGTTGAAATTGACGAAACCTTCTCTCTCTTTGCAGGGAGACACCCAGATATGGGTAGAGAATTTCGCCGACCGTAGGCTTAGTCAAGAGAAGTGCTGAGTTAAGGTATTCTTTGAGCCGAATGAGGACTTCGTCGCACTCCTCATCCCAAAAGAAGTGATGATAGCCTTTCTTCTTCAAGCATTCAAAAATGCTCGACATTTATTAGATGATCGACTGATGAAGCAGTTGAGAGCGACAACCATATCGGTGAGTTTCTGTACTTCTGTAATGGTGGTCGACAGGGTGAGTTGTGGATCGCCTGGATTTGGCTTGGGTCGGCCTCGATTCCTCTTTGTGCCACCAAATGGCCGAGAAATTTCCCAGAGGCGACACCGAATGCGCACTTTGATGCATTTAACCTCAGCTTGTATTCTTTAGGGACATTGAATACCTCTTGTAGGTCCCTTAGATGGTGTTCGGCCTTAGTGCTTTTAACCACCATGTCATTGATATAAGTTTCGACGGTTTTGCCGATTTGTTTATGGAACATCCTGGTTACCATCCGTTGGTATGTCGCCCCTGTGTTCTTTAAGTCAAAGGGCATGACCCTATAACAGTAAAGCCCTCGTGGGGTAATAAACATCGTTTTATCTTGGTCTGAGCAGAACATAGCGATTTTGTGGTAGCCCCTGTAGGTATCCATAAAGCTCATGCGCTCATGTCCGGCTGTGGCATCCACCAACTGATCGATCCTCGGCACGAGGAAGTTATCATTTGGGCAGGCATCGTTTAAGTTAGTGTAGTCAACACAGACTTTCCATGTACCGTTCTTCTTTTTTACCACCCATGTGTTTGCTAACCAACTAGGGTATTGCACGTCTCTGATGGCGGCTGTTTCCAATAACTTACCGACTTCTTCGACCACAGTATCCGTATGGGCAACGGCCAATCAGCGAGCTTTCTAGACGACTAGCCGATGCATCGGATCAACCTTCAATTCATGACAAATGAACTTGCGGTTGACTCCCGACATCTCGTATGGTGTCTATGCGAAAACAGATATATTACCAACTAGAAACTTCACAATTTTTGCCTTTTCGCACTCACTCAGAGACGAGCCAACGAGGAAGAAGCGTTCTGAATTGTCATTGATTGGGACGGTGATCAACTCTTCCACCACCTTGTTGGCCGTTGGGATGCCGACATCTTCTAACAATGGAAGGTCACCCAGTTGGCTGGAAAGGCAAGGCATCAACTGAGCTAAGCTCCCTAACTTCATTTTCGAAACTAGATGTTGACCTACTCTAGGGTAGACTTGCTCTTCACTGCAGCAATGTAGCACTCTTTGGAGGACGCTTGGTTACCATAGATACTCTCCACTTTGTTTGGCCCAACAAACCGGAGCACTTGATGATGAGTGGAAGCCATCGCCCCCAACTTATGTACCCATTCCCTATCGACAATGGTGTTGTACGGCGATGGGACATCTACCACAATGAATTTCGTCAGCAAGGTCACCAACCCCGCCATTACAGGGAGGGTAAACTTGCCGAGCAGCCAGACTGGGGCTCCATTAAAACAGACCAACGACACTTCTGTTGGTTGAATATCGGTTTCTTTGCACCCTATATTTTTGAACAAGTCGTAATACATAATCTCGGCCGAGCTACTGAGATCCACCATGATCCTCTTCACGAACCAACTTTCAATTTTCAATTTTATCATCAAGGCGTTGTTATGTGGATGTCGTACTAGCTCTAAATCTCTGTTTATGAAGGTGATGATTTCCTCCAACTCCCTTTGGTGCTTTCTAGAGGCCAGAGCCACGCTCATGACTTCTTGTCCTGCAATGAGTTGCAGTTCGGCCTTAAGTTTTTCTTCTTTCTCCGGGTCCATCATGCCATTAACGACATTGATGATTCGTGCTTCTTCGGCATTCATTGTCCATACCGCCTCATTTCTTGGTGCGTCGACCTGGGTCTTCTCCTCATCACTTCATTCTTTTAGTCGACTTTCGGCCACTATTTCCTCCAGGAATGTTTTGAAATGCAAACAATTTGTCGTCTTGTGCCTTTGATCCCCATGATATGAGCATCGCAACCTTTGATTTCTTGACTTTGGCTCCCCCATCAATTTGTTCGGCCACTTGAAGAACGGTTGTGCTCAATTTTTCAAACAATTTTGTACAAAGGGATTTTGAAAATAGTGGGTTCGACCACGTACTCAAACGGGCGAATCTCTTTCTTCCCTCTCATCTATACGACATTGGTTTTCCTCTGGCGTTCCCTAGTGGGATCAGTCCAACTCACTCCGCCCTATTCGACTGTGGCTCGCTCCTCCCTTGCTTGCTCCAACCGAGCATGTTGTTCGATTTGGTCCATCAGCTCATCCATGTGCTTGGGTGGGACCAAAAGCAAGTCCTCAAAGATCCTGCTTTTTGGGTCAAGGCCGAGCTCGAAGGAAGTGATTGCGAGCTTAGAATCGCAATCTTCGATTTCATTGTACAGCTCCCAGTACTGAGCTATGTATTCCCGAAGTGATTCAGATTTTGACTTGCGTAACCCAAGCAAGGAGTCTATCTTCTTCTTTACCTTAGTACTTGTAATGAACCTTGTAGAGAATGTCAAACAAAGATTCTTCTAACTACCGATCAACCCCTACGGGAGCCAATCAAACCATAAGAGGCCGAGCTCCCCTAGGTTAGATGGGAAGAGTTTGCACATAAGCGCGTCGTTAGTGGAGTATAGCGACATCATCTGCCTATAGTGTACCAGGTGGGTGTATGAGTTGGTCTTCGGCTCGTACTTGGGATAGTGGAACCCAGCAGGTGGCCTGACCGACTCTACCTACTGTGTGAATGGGGTTACAACAAGACGATTATGTGCAGCCTCTGACCGAGACTGAGTCGAAGCCTCAGGTCGTGCCGTCGGTTGACCGTCTTTAGCTTCACGCCTATTTCTATCCAACTTAACCCACAGGTTCTCTTGGTACTGCTTTTCGGCTTGGCCTTCAGCCTGTGGGTCGTCGGCGGGGCAGCTGCCTGCCTCTTGATCTCCCAGCCTATCGAACGCCGAGGGTTGGCGCCGTCCTTCTGTTTGTGAGGTTGTCGTTCAGGCGATGGGTTTCAGGCTCGGCGCGCCCTTTTCCCACCGTCACAACAACCTGTCAATACTTTAGAGCCTACCCTTCCTGACACGTGTTCCCATTCGGAACACTCTCCACGTGGTGGAGTAAGGGTTCTAATGTAGTATTTTTCCTGTGTCTGGCTCATCAGTGGGGCTTGAATTTTGCACACGTTCGCCCTCAACTGGATGAGTTCCAGGTGTAGGCTAGTCAGGTCTTCACCCCTCTTCTCCAGATCTCGTTATAGCTGCTTGATGTAGTCTTGGGTGGTTGATTTATGAGAAGCCAATGGTGGTTCCTTCGAACGAACATCTCCATCGCAGAGAGGGCCCTTGTCTTTGGAGACTGAGGTGCCCACACGTCCTTCTCCGTTGGCCCTAGTTGTTTTGACTTCAGCCATCTAAGCGTTTCAGTTCACGGGACTATTCTTCCCCAACAGAGTCGCCAATTGTGGGGGTGTGAATATTCTCCAATCTGAACAGCTTCAAGATCCTGCACAGTGAATAGCCAATTAGCGCTAATTGGGTTATTTTCAACCAGATAGCACCCCGATGCTAAAGTCAAAACACTTGAGAGATCAAAGCACAATAGTGATTGCACAATGAATGATAACATACCTGATTAATGGCCTATGATCTCTTATTTACAAGCCATCAAGTGCAATATTTAGTAACATAACCTCTAAAAAATCTTCCCTTATTTGCTAATATTAAATCACAATCTTTCCATGTGAAGCAATCTTCCAAACATAATGCATTCCAAAACTTGGCTATTGCTATATGTGCACTTTCCTATTTGGGTCCTGCCACTATTCCAGAAGGTTCTCACCGCCTTAATCGACGGTCGGGCATTCAGTCGGCTTTCAGCAAAGCCCATGTCCTCTTCATGATGAGCCCGTTCGGCCCACGTAGCCGAAGTCCAATGGTGCCGACATCGATTCCATTCCATCGTGCTGACTTGTGCAGAGGAGAGCCTGTCCGCAAAGCGTCGACCCAACCCCACACTGTCGACACGACCTATGGCCCTCCACCCAGTCTAACTTGTTTATCAAAGATAGTTCGGCCCTATACTTCGGCCTCCACAGTATTTGTTATGGTGTAGGAAAGTTTATCTTTATAATGTCTTTACGGTAGATTAAGTTGGGTAATAGTATACAAATTACTAAATTTGACCTGCATTCATACTCAATTGTTAAAAAGTTAAATTGGATAAAAATCTTAATTAGGCTATGAATTAATAATTTTATTAAGATAGAAAAATATCTTAATTGTATATTTTATACTCATATTTATATTTACTGTTGAAATTTTATATGCTTCTAGCTAGGCATACAAGTAGGTTTTTGATAATTTATTTTTAACTAATAAAAATGATATTTTTTACTAATCACTAATTTTAAATAGTAGGTTGAATTTTTCTTGGTTTTGTTGTATCGGTACATAAATATTGTATTAATTTATTTTGTGAAATTTTTATTTATTTTATTGGTTTAAAAAAATATTGAGATTATTGTTGTAGTAAAATGAAGGGTAAAGTGATTCATAATTAGATAATTTTTCCTTCAAAAGTTATTCTTAATTAATTTAAATTTTCACAGTTCTTAAATTTTGATTAGTTTTTTTATAAGTGAGATTGAATGAATATTTAATCAAATTAATTTAGTAACTGATAATTATTGTAATACTTTCTGAGAAAATAGAGTTTAGAATAAGATATTGAAGATGTTTCAAATTGCACATATAATAAAAAATTACGTGCATTATATCGCATTATCACGATAAAATTTATTATTACTATTTAAAATAATATAGTTTGAAATGATAAAATATTTCTCATATAATTTTATAAGTCCGGTGCATAACACAAATTATTACTAATTAGAAAGTATTGCATGATGAGTTTTAATAAAAAAAACTTTAAGAGCGCCACATGCATCATGAAAGAAAGAATATAGGCGAATCTTTATTCTGATTTAAGCTATAGCATGTAATATGTAGGCGACTTTTTTCAAAGAACTCTGATGACGCACATGATATGATAAAAAAAAACATTTACTTCCTGTCTTTTGTAGTTATTTTTTGGATAATTTCTTTATCTCTGTTAGAAGGATTTCCGCATTTATTGATTTTGAGTCTTATTTTTATAGGTTATTAGTTTGTCTCTAAGAGAGAAATCTAAAAAGGATCAAAAGCTCAAAAAAGTTCTCTAAAAATGAAAAATGAAAAATATCAAATCTTTTTAGATGATTTTTATCTTTTTTAAAACTTTTAGAAGTTTGTTCCTATATTTTACTTTTTAAAAATATTTAATCGAGACGAATTAATAATTCATAAAAAAATTGATGCAAACTAACATTTGCAAAAAAAAATTTGTATAGAAACAAACTAACATATGCAAAAAAATAAGTTTATGTAGAAACATAAAAAAACTAATAAGAATGTTGGGCAAACGGATCCTTAATCAAAGCTTATTCAATTTATTTTCATCTGTGTTATTCTATTTTTTGCAGTTAGATTAAACTTTTATTTTGGAAAACAAATGTAAATCTCAAGCTTCACTCATCCTAAATAAAGTCAAGAACACCATGAAAAATAAGACGATAATCTTTCGTCACGAATATGTAACGACCCGAAATTTTTAAAACTTAATAAATAATTTGTCAATCCTATAACACATTTTTATAAAAAAAACTAAAATGATAAATAATTTTCATATCATTTTAATTATTAATATTAGGTTGTTTGTAAATATAATTACAAACTATCACGTTGAACGGTATTAATGATCACAAGCATGGGAATGATTAATTGCATTATTATTATTATTATTATTTTTTCTCTTAGAGTTGTAACGTTCCATGGTGACCTTTGGGATTGATATCAATCTTCTCCTAGGAAAATTGATTTAGCCATTTCCTTTTCTATTAACTCTTAATATTACAAAACGCATAATCCTATCCTAGATCTTCGGATTAAGGCATAAAACCCAAAGGGCTATTGGTACGTTAAACTTCGTGAAATTCTTTGCACTCCCTCATGCAAACTCTCGGACTTCTCCATTAACTCCTAGGTTCTTGTCATGTATAAAGGCTTCCATCATTCTGTTCATCACTCATGCACAAACAAAATCAGAGAGAGTTAAGATTCTGGGAGAGGGAGACGAATACTATTAACTTTTTAAATTTTAATTCCAATTACGTTCGTCGTTTTTTATTGTTTTTTTTTTCTCACGCTTACTACGTGCAGTCAATGTAGAATTCCGTACCTACCACCATTAGATTCATATGTACTGTTTGTTTTGTGTTAAACGAAATTGATCGTGTTCTTTATTTTTATTTGTTTTTATATAGCACATGCTCAGTAGATTGCATAATCAATATGTTCTAACAGTCTTCATAATTTTTGTATTGATATGTTTCGGATGTATCTCGTGAGGAATTTTACCCAATTTGCTCTAATATAGAGATATGATCTGTGGTGCGTAAAACTCTGAGATTAAAAAAAATAAAAATAAAAGGAAAAGGAAAAGATGTTCTGCCCACTTCCTTTAAATGTATCTAATTAGGCACCAAATCAATCAAACCCATTTTCATAGAACATAAGAGCTTCCTGTTATTAAAAGTTTCGTATGAACTTTTAGTTAGTAATTGTAGTTTACTTCACCTAATTCTTTTATGAGCTAAGAGGTGTCTTAAACGTGGCACTTTTGTCGTGCAAGACGACAGTGTTAGTTTCTCACATTTGTGAGTCAGATTAAGCAAAAGAATTATACATGAAAAACAAATCTATCCTCTATGAACGTGAGAAAATTTCAGTAGTAGATTAGGCTCAGACCATCATATATTTGAGTATTAAAAAGGTATGGAATGTTCAAAATTCTGCTCGTAGCAATGGATTTTATACGTAATAAAAAAATAAAACATATATATATATATATATATGTATGTATGTTTATATATTTTACAGTACTTTTGTAACGAGCTCATTTTGATTGACCGGACAGGGCCATTTTCTGGTAGATTGTAATATGGTCAAATTAGAACATGACCCCCACTTGACCCCTCACAAATTGCACACTCATACACTTTTATACCGTAATGATGTTCACAAATTTCCATGAGATTATGTGTGAGTAGGAATGCCTTGTTGACTATATTTTGTTATTTCATTTATGTCATTATGATGTTAGTTAGTGTTGTTATGTCAATGGGCTATTGTTGTATGTTGTTGCCGAGCTTATGAAAGGTGTGGTTAGCTGTTATGTTGTTCAATTTTTTATAATTGACATTTATTGTACTTTGGGAAAAACATAGATTGAACGTTAGGGAACCAGTTCGATTGACACTTGGATAAGGCAGCGGAGGATGTCGAGTGTGCATTATAAGTAGTGAAATATGTAGAGACACTTAGGTGTTCGTAATGGAATCAAATTGTGTAAAACTGATGTGAAAGGCCCGTCGTGACAAGGTTATTGTTCGGCGTCGTCCCGTGTTTGGTTTGTGGATATGTTGAAAGGACCTCAATTAGAAGTTGTTGGAGACAGTTGAGGGTGACTTTGGGAACATCTCCGAAGGCAGCTACGGATTTCGAGGGAGTAACGGCCAGTGTCTTGGGCGTTCTTGAGCCGATTAAGAGGAAGCGGCAAAGCTTCATTGGTACTCGACCTGGTAATGCCACCTTTGGTCGGATCTAACTAGGATGATGTAGTTATTGACCTAAGTGAACGGTAGAAGGTTCCTTCCTTGCCGGTCAGTATTCAAGTTGGGTACATAACCTTGGACTATAGACCCTGGGTAAGTAAGGACTGGTCAATGTCAACTGAGTACCTTGTGTTAGATAGTTGGGTAAGAAACAGAGTTTCTCGGTGGAATTCCTAGAGACTTAAAAAGGACAAATTCATAACATACCAATGTGTTTATCTTATGTTATTTAGTTATAGTTTATTCTGTTATCATTTATATTGTCCATATATATATCATGTTGAGCGTGCATGTTATCTCTAGGTTTGGTTGTCGACTATTATTTTCTACTGAGTTTCATTGCTCATTGGTGCAATTTCTCTGTCCCTGATGTTTCATACCAGATTTTGCTAAGTAGTTGGAGAATCTGTCCAAATTATGATTATGACCTCAAATTATGATTATGAACACGTTTTATTTTTATTAAAAAAATTTCGTATTTGTTATTTTGACCTCAAATTTTTGAGAATTATTGGTCTGTTTTGATGAGACAGATTCAAAAGGTATAAAATTATATTCAAAAGCTAAAAATAAATTACTAAAAATGACAAATAAGTACAAAAATACTCTATTTTTTTATATTTTTATTTTTTATGAAATTTTTGCAAATTTAATTTATTATTTATAAATTTTTAAAATCTCTCATCGAGAGAAAATAAAAAATTATAAATAAATTCACATAAAAACTATAAAATAAAAAAATAAAAAAGTCTAGCCAAATCATGCGTTGTGCATTGCACATTTTAGTAGTTGAGTGGGGACACGCAACCCACATGTTGTGCACTAGATCTGGAAATGGGGTGGTTGTTGTTTATTGCGCACAGCAGTGAGTGTTGCATGTCAAAATAACATCATTTTGGCGCGTAAAACACTCCCCAAAAATTGTTCGGTCAATTATTTACTGTTCGGGCAATATTTTGCTCACCAAAAAATATCGTTTTGATGCGCAGCATATCTTATTGTGCACTGCGCACAGCAGGACCCCTGATCCCACTAGATCCACCTCTGTTCTTATTGTTTAGCTCGTGGAAACATAAAGGAAAAAAATAAAATAAATTGTTAAGGACACCGAACTCTTTACATATTTTTAGGTCCCATTTGGATTGTGGTATTTATTGAAATTTTTTTCGTTCTTATGTGAAATTTTTTTATAATTTTTTGTTTTTCATCAACTTTTTGTGATTTATTGGTTCATCTCGACAAGAGTTTTCAGAAAAGTTATAAATAATGGGCCAAATTTAAAAATAGTTCAGAAAAGACAAAAATAAATAAAAACAAAATTTTTTTAACTTATTCGTCGTCTTTAGTGACTTTTTTTTACTTTTAAACATAGTTTTATACTTTTTAGATTTCTTTTATCACGACGGAGTAATAAATCACAAAACATTAAGGTCAAAATAACAAATGTAAAAAAAAATGAACAAAGACAAAAAATAAATTCAAAAAAATAAATTTGACCAAATAGGGCCTAATAGTATTTTTATTCCTTATTTTTTCCTCTTGTCTTCTTTCGATCCCCTACCAACCAAACAACATTTGTCCCTTTTTTGTTTAGTCAATAATCTAGACCAAAAGAATGTGACACCCTAACTTCGAGACATGAATTAAGTAATAACTAATCTTAACACGATCTCAAAATATATAATAAAATCTCATAAAACTTCAATTCTATTACGTCAATTTCAAATTGAAATAACTAAACAATTAAAATAAACCCACAATGCCCAAACAATTAAAGTCAAACAAATTAGTGAATAAAACCCTTAGAGTATTCACACTAGCCTCTTGTAATCTCCTCCTTTCCTATTTTGAGGAGGAATTCTTTCAGGGAGTATTTACATCATTCTTTCTTAATCTCCTCCTTATTTTATAATTGCTACAGTAAATCTTTATGTTTAAATAGCCTCCTAGGATTTTGCTTTTATTTTTTCTTTCCATTTCTTTCTCCTCTCATCACTTGTTTATGGGGCCAAAGATGATGTCTGATTTTGGTGCCAACTCATGAACAACTACTCCAACTTGTGAACAATCGATCCATTGGAGGTAAAACTGCTCCAACTTGATCTATTGAACAATCGTTCTATGTATTGGCGCCAATTGCTTAGGTATGCCCCTCTCTCTCTCTCTCTCTCTCTCTCTCT
>JABCMJ010040228.1:0-16193 GCA_014822125.1 Arbutus unedo | reverse complement strand
TTTGATCTTCAGAGCTCTTTGGAAGCTTGTGAGATGATTAAGAGTCCTTAAAATATGATGGAGACCACCTCTATTTATAGGGCATGTGGGAAGAAGAATTTGAAACAACTCAAACTCTCTTGTATTTATCTCTTAATTATTTTAAATAAGATAATTATTATTTCATAATTATCCTTTATTTATCCATGTAACTTTGACTTTTGACCTATAGACACTTGGCAATATTTGATTAGCCAATTATTGTGCCCTATTTATTAGTCCTTAATATGTGGCAACTCGTGATAGGCCAAAAATTTATAGGCCTACAAACCCAATAGAGCAAAGGGCAGATGCAGAAGAGGAGACTCTGAACCAAAGGTCAATAAAAGCCAAAGATGAATATGCAGAAGAATACCAAAACGAACTAATCAGCAGAATAGTGACTGGGGAAGGTCAATCTCAAACACAGCGGTAGAACAGCAGAGACTCAAACCTTCAAAGGAACATCCCATGATACCCTAGGCTAAAAACGAGCATGGCTGTTTCGATCTCCGTCGAAGACAGCAGAGCGGAGCGATAAGGAAGGTTGGTGGTGTGGAACATCGACGACTTGTAACCCTAACTCATCTCCCTCAAAAGAGTGCTATTTCTCTCGCCCAATCAAAGGTTGTCTCAATCCACTCCAAACTTTGATGTATATACTGAAGGGCAACATCGTCAATTCATGGTCGAACCTATCGCCATCTAATGAAAAGTAACGGGAGGAGACAAACAATCAAATAATTTCTAAAGCAGCAAGGGATGTCACTGCATTTTCTAAAACCTCAGGGGAGGTACTTGCATTTTTAATAACCTCAGGGAAGGTCACTGCATTTTACCCCTTTTTAAAATAAGAAACAAGTTGTCCAACCAAACGCGGCCTTAGTGGTGGATGTACAAATAAACTATGGTGTACCAAGATAGATTTGGTGTGCATTTAGAAGCTCCCAACGAGGATCCAGTGCTTACCTGTCAGGGGCACATCGCAACCTATTTAGAGGTTTGTCGTCTTCAGGAGATGACCTCTTTTTTTATTACTCTCCGTATTTTATCGTTTGCATCGATTTGTTGTGCGTGGGTCTTTGTGTGTGGGTCTCTCTCTCTCTCTCTCTCTCTGTGCAAAACAGTGGAGAGGAGGAAGAAGAACGAGATAGAGCGAAGGGTGCATAGGTCCACTTATGCATTGGTGTTGTACGTATAGGTTGTAACAACATGGGCAACTGCTGGAACTCTCCTCAAAAAGTTGACAACTTTTTCAGCCCCAAGGCCCACCCTGGTATAATTGATTTCTGGGTTCGTTCCATTTCGTTTGATTTGCTGCCATTTTTGTTTCTTTTCACTCTATTTGGGCTTCCATTTGGGAATTTATGTCGAAAATACTGTGTAGTTTTTAATTACGCGGTTCAATGTTTTGCCTTTGGATTCTGTGGTACATTGGTTATTCTCCTCTTATTTGTTCAAGGTTTTGATTAATGGGTATAATTCGTGGCAATTCGGGAATTTTTTTTATCACCTTGGAATTTTTTGTTATTTTTCCTCTTTTTGTTTGGAATATTTCTTCGTATTTGGGGCTTAATTTATCTTGGTTCTGAGATGTGTATCAAAATGTCGCTGTTTCTTTCTTGCTTCTTCTTTTATTGTTTGTTCGATGGTTTTTGTCATAGGGATAAGTGGGAATTTAATGTAGGCAGAATTGTGTCGAATTGGAAAGGAACTACTAGAAAATCCATCAAACCTCACATAAATACGCTGAAGGTAGAGCGAAAGCCTTCACACTGTGAGGGAGAGCTAAAGGGCTGCGTCCTATTGAGGTTCAAGACCTCAGGCCAACCGGACTAACCCGTTGGGTCTTGGGATTGGCTATTTGTGCGTTTTGGTTTACGTGAGATGTGTTTATGGTTCAAAGCTAGAAGCTTTTGGTTGGTTTCATGCAGATTCTTCGTTGGTTGACTATCAATGATAATGCATTTATTACCTGTCTATGAAGTGTGCTGGATGATAGCTTGTCTAAGGAATTATTGGCCTCATAATTTATTGCTTCAGTTGGGATTTGGCTGCTTCCGAACGTACATTTAAGTTTGGGTGTTCTAGGTTTAAATATGTATTATCTTTTCAGATTGCATTTAGTAGACTAGATTCGTAACTGCTTGAATTGAGTTTTCATAGGCTTGATTTTGACCCAGACACCCAATTGGGGTTTTCATTTGTATGTTAGAGTGCTTATTAGTTTTAGTTTGCAGAAGTGCTTCTGTGTTTCTAGGAAGACAACTTTTGCCACTTGCTGTGGGGTTTAAATTCATCTACATTTGCAACATACCAAAATGTACGTACAATTCAACCTTATCTACTGTATTATCCAGGGATAACTTGTGCATGTGAGATCAATAGTAGTTGTGGGTAAATTTTTATAGTATTATTTCATTGAGATAACGAATTCTGCTAAATTATGCTATAGCACAACGAGTTTGTTAATTACAGTATAATATTTACAAACAAGAAGTTTGCTAAATAATATTGTAGAGTGATTTGACAAACAATTTCCATTGTTAAGGTAAGCCAAAGATGCATCTAAGTCACTTGGATTGGTCATTTCTTGAAATATATATGCTAAATCTTATTACTCTCGATTCTTTCAAAGTAATCAGTCATTACTTCGAGAGTTTGGTCACCAGTCATTAAACTAACTTATTCTTGTTTTACACATTTTCGGCCTATGAAGTTTCCTTTGTTGTCTTGTAAACTCATATAACATTCTTTTGCGCTTGAAGATAAATAATTCTCTAATAGTATTTGTTAAAGTATGTACCACATTGATTAATTATTACCTCCAAAACTATTTTATGAGCCTAGGCAACCTCTTCACTTGTTACCAATTGATTTTGACTTGGATGCAGGGGTGGAACCAGAATTCGACATTTGAGAGTTTTTTTTTGGGAAAGGGAGAGGACTGACTATAATTTGGAAAGGCCGAAATGTATTTTTTTTTTAATTTTCAAAATTTATACCAAGGTCTTAATTGTTTTTGAAAATTTTGGAGTGGTCCGGACCTGCCACGGTCTCCATGTAGTTCCTCCCCTGTTTGGATGCTTTAACTTGTTATCTGAGTTAGGATTTCAGAGACTTTTGGACAAGACTCTCTTGATCCATTGTCCCGTTGTTTGAGTGCACCTTGTTTTGTTATGGATCCGTCACCTCTCTAGGCATTGGTCAGGGGTCCCATGTGTGGAGAAGTGTTATAGTTTGTCCCACATTGACTAATTATTACCTACAAAATGAGTTTTTGAGCCAGAGAGGCCTCTCCATTTGTTGTCAATTGGTTTTGGGTTAGATGCTTTATGAATTTATAAAGTGATCGCGTTCTTCCAATTAATTTTAAAGTTCCAACTGCATGCTAACTTTGAATTTTTCCTAAAAGGCTTGCTAGTTCATCTTGTTTCGTTGTGTAAGGACAATAGGACATGGCGATCACCGTTCTCCTAAATTCCAAGGTAAAACGGTGTTCACTAGGTAACTAGAGCATTTTATTCGTAACATCAAGGATAGATGCTACTTTGGTAAAAACTCAAGTTTGTAGGCATACTTGTTGAGGAATATCAGGCTACACACTTTCGACACATATCCAATACCCTTTCGGAGTGTTAATTACCCATCATGTGTCCTTGTAGACATTTTCAAGAGTTTATGTAAGATACATCCAGCACTTAATGAGTTACTTAACTTACTTTGAAAACTATTAAACTTTTGTCATCAATGAGGATCCATTTTTGGTCATATTATATCCAGAATGGATGGAGGGCCTTGCATAATAGTCTTATTGGAAACATGTTTGAATTGTTCTCAATACTGAAAGAACAAAAAACTTAAAAAGATGGAATTTGTATCAGTTCGACTACCCTTTGCCGAGAAGAACATTTTCTACATAACCAAATACTAGTGATGGGAAAAGGAAGCAGAGGAGCTGTAATTCGTTGTCGGTCGAAAAATCTTCACCTTGTCTCGATTTTGGTCATTTTGACCTTACAAGGTGTCCTATACTTGCATCTTGAAGTCTATCTCATGTGGTGGCTACTAGGCACCTTGAAGGCACCAATATAGTTAAATGTCAATGCTGAATGTAACTAGCTGCTTGCCATTAAAGTTTGTTTCCATTGTGATGACATATGGTGATGTATTAAACCCCGATCTTTGGGTCCGTGGTTCCATAATCTAGATTTCAATTGCATGATGACATGTAAAACATCAAGGAAATAGAGGATCCTAATCCAATGGTTAATTGTTTACCAGGACATGCCATTTAGTTTTTATGTGATTCAGAAGGAGAAAAACAACTTATTCAGATTCAAATTACCAATTAGATTTGTCGATATTTAATGAAGTTATGTCCTTGGATAAAGTTAGTTCCATTCTTTTTTGTTTCACCGGTGGAGTTAAATCTTGTTCAGAGGCTATTTCTGTTGCTGCTTCAAACTGAAAAGTAATACATAGCAAAGTATTGAAATTCTATGATATTATTCGCAAGATCAAGTCATCATCCTGGTCTCATTAAAGATTTTTTTTTTTTTAATTTCTCCTTCAGAGCGCAATGTATGGAGTACAATTTGTCTTTATGCTGGACCAGGATAGGCTACCATTTGAAACGACCCACTACTTGTTGGCTTCGTGACCTGTGAAAGTGGGCCTACCAACTTAGCCCAAAAGCTGAAGTTGGTTAGTAGCAAGCAAGCAATTCATTACATGTTGCTTAATATTGTTGTGGCATCCTTGCAAGCAACATTCTTAATTGGTAGCTTACATTCTTCCTTGCTTTGATATGTGACGTCCCCATTAGGTCCAATAATATCCCATGGTTGGCCGTAAAACATCCCACACATGAGCACTAGGTACACATGCTCTTGTTTTTTCTTCCTCTACTTCTTTACCACATCACCATGATGCCTTATGCTGGATTGGTATATGTTATGATACCGCTTGTATCAACTTTGCTTGCTTGCCAATAACCTATAAAAGTGGCACACCCAATGGTTTTGCAAAGATTGTGAAACTCTCTCCATATCACAAAATAGTTTGCATATTCTGGGTTTTCTCAAAATAAAGATGATTTCTCTTGTCATCTTGATATGTACGAAACCTTGGATGATCGTATGGTCTCTGGTCACCGGGTAAAGTCAGAGATTAAATCCATTCATGTCATTTGCATTTGAATGATGTAGAAATTTTACGAGCATTACTAATATTTTGCCCGAAATGCTCAGTAGACGAGTAAATTTCTCCAATATCTCTCAAAGATAATGGGCAAGTCATTACTATTTTGATCTTCAATAAATCATTGTAAATAAGCTTAGCTGAAAATTAAGCAAAAGTAGATATAATAGGGAATACAATGAGAACGAGTAAGGCAATATGTAAAAGATTGCTTTTTGAGTGGAAACATAGGAACTTTAATTTAGGAAAAAAACTAGTGTAGAAAATGGAGAAGATTGCCACCGCCTTAGACTAAGATAGTCAGCAACTTTTACCTTTATTTATTTCTCCTTATCTTTCCCATCATCATTTTGCAGTAAAATCCAAAAGTATATATTCTTTTGTGGTTTTTGTTACAGTGACAAAGGAGACACGAGGCTTTGACACCTCTATAGTGATTGGTTTTATTTCTCTCAGTTTTAGCATCGAGTAATTGATACGCGGCATACGCCTATGGAAGAGATATGTGTAAAATTGTGAGGACTTAAGTCAATCGAAATTGGATGGAGCCTTGCTTTGTTTTTGATATAATATGGCTTGGAAATTAGTCTTTAACTATGACTGAGCATTGTGAATTAATATTAAACATGCTTAAACAATTCGATCTCGGGTAAACTAAACTGTGTTCTAAGTCCCAATCAATTGGACTTTGCCATACATGAGCTCTGTTAAGGGCATTGCGCTCTATGTTATCTAAAAAATAACCTTCTCACGCACCCAACCTTATGAGCTTCCATATTTTCCCGTTCCCCAACTCCCTTACCCCCGCTTACTGCAACTAAGATTTGATCTTGAATATTAAGTGAAAAATACATGTCTTGTTTGTAACCATATGTTTTGGGCTTCTCCTTTTAGTAACGTTCCTTGAAATTAATTTGTCAGTTTATATTGGATTTATATACTTCTGGATGGATGGAATCAAAAGGTCGAATAGGAGTCATTTTATTTGCATGTGTAGACATGTCCTTTGGACTAACTTGTTCAAGACAAAGTCACTTTGCTATACCAAGTAAGAACATCCCCTATGTGGACCTTGGATTAAGAACCTTACTTTCTTGGACTATTCAAGAAAGATGAAAAAGATAGGTCCAAAGCCTTTACAATAATAATCTCGTTTGAGTGTCCAAGAATTACAAGGAATCTCAAAGTGATCTGAATGAGGTTCATATTAAAAACTAATCCTGCATGCTTTTCATCTATGTGAGGCCCATTAAGCAAAATTTTGTTTCATCGGATATTTGATAGATAAATATGCAAAGTTTGTTATAAACAAAAGTGCAACTTGAATGATACTATACAGAAGTATAAAGTATTCGTCGCTATGTTTCTACAAGGATGCATGATTTTCTAAAATGCCAAAGCTACTTCGACATAGAAGGAAAAGTCTCACCAAGCGAGAGGACAAATCAACAAGCATTTTCCCTAAAAATATACTAAACCATGCAAATTTTTTTAACAGATATGTTATTCTTGTCTGTCTAAAAACACTAGAGGGCAAAGTGGAGCAATTAATCTCTGTGCAAGGGGACAATAACTCCCTAGCGACCGTAATCCACACCTCACTCACACTCCAAATATTGAGAACATCACGCTCGACATCTATTATCATACAATACCATTCCAGAATAAATTCAAATCTTTTTTGAATTATCCAACATTTATAGTTGCAAGATTTGCCATCCAAGCAAACAATGCCACCTTGCTTTAAAGCCCTTGCAAGGGAACCTAGCGTCCCATCTTCCAACCAATTTCCTGTTGCAATAGGAGATCAACATTCGATCAACATTCCATATGAAGGGATCATCCCAACTTGGACAACCTCATCCCGAAGCATGCCAAGAAATGTTATCGTGAAGCATGAGAAGAAAACCCCTATAGATTCCATCTCACAATCCTCAAAAGCTTTTCGAAAAGAAGTATCCATCCATATCTGTCAAAGGGGTAGGAACTGCACTTTTGGCACGGATGATTAAATAATAGATGAGACATATATGGAAAGACCTTCCTCAAAGGGCTTTGCCGAAACTGGGAATATGACAAAAATGAACTCCACGCCCATTACCCTCCATGAAGCATTTAAGAGGAAAGAAATGATCCATGATGCTTATAATTCTCTTCTAGACACACAAACACCATGCAACTTAATGATTTATAGATTATAGAAGTCTTTCCACAACAAGATCGCGTGTGAAAAAAAATTGTGACATTGAGTTAAAAATTCATCTCCAGATTATGTTTTGAGCAACTTAATCATTATCATGTTATGATAATAAATGTACCTCTGCCATCCGTATTTACAGCTTAGTTGGGTCATTCATTAAGGCCGAATGTCATCGCTGCTCAATGTGTAGGTCTTGGATTCAAGCTCCAGTTTGGCTTTGCACAAGAGTGCCAATCTCCATTCAGCTCGCAGACAGCTTTACAAACCTCCAATACCTTTTGGGAGGCATACAACCTGTAGAAATTGTCTATGCTAAGACTATCCCTTGGCCCGTAGGTCTTCTAACATTGCCAGAATTCTAACACTTTGAGAGTGGTATCTTATTGATGGCTTTGGCCCCTTGGAAGGAAGCCTTCTTCTCCCGTCGCCTGAGTTACGTAGAAAAGGTCCAAAGCCAATTCCAGAGAACAAGAGAGGTTCCTATGGTCCTTCTGTTCAGGTGAAGGTGGCCAGCATTTGTGAACAGAGTCGACTAGTGCTCAGTCGAAACTTACTCAACAAGAAATTTAGCAACGTCAAGAGTTAGGACCATGATAGTTGTAGTTGCCGTTTACAGAGGCTTCAATCGGTGGCTCCAGTGTCAACAAGTCATTAACTTCCTTGACCTTCTAGCACTAAACAGGCGTCATCCCCCATGCATGGTTTTACAACTTTTTGGAGACCTGTGTTTTGGGTAAAAGTTGTCCAGGCATAGTCAATGCGACTCTCTTTGTGTGCGTGCAACCACCCACAAGTCACAAGAATTGGGCAAGACAAGGTGTTGCCAGTGGGAGTTGAACCCCGAGTTTATGGTTGGTCCTAGTTAGTCTGAAACTACGGGCTACCCTAGTGGGTTAATGTTGATTTGAACTGAGTAATAGGAAAAATGAAGAAGAAAAGGCTGTGGAGCACTATTTCAGATTAATCATTTTCCTGCAGTGTACCGCTCCCCCAAGATCGTGGTTAAGACGACGGTGCACAATTTTTCTGACATTTATTTGGTAGATCAAGGGGGCTTTTCTTCATATTTGTTCTGCTTGATATGGAAACACATGGAGATGGGTGCTTGGTTGACAATTGGCTATCATCTGAATCCTCAAAGACAGATGAGCATGTTATATACTATCCATGTCAAAGTTAGATTTTTTTTGGAGATGACTGTTACACGCCTTATATCAGTCTTCAAAAAAATGTTTTTTTATGCCTGTAGATAGCTGATGCATGTCATGTTTCCTTGAACTTAGGGCTAAACAGTCTCCAATTGTCAGCTTAAATGTACAGTAATACTTGCCAGTTCAGCTTCTTCAGTACCATCTCATTGTTTTTCCCCCCTCTTTCAGAAACCACAGACCGTCCTGACAAGCCGCCTCCAATTTTGACTATCCATGCATTAAGTAAAAGGGGTCGAACTGGGACAATGGCAAGTCCAAGATCTGAGGATGAGATATTGTCGTCACCCCATCTGAAAGCCCTATTATTTAGTGAGCTTAAGAATGCTACTAGAAACTTCCGTTCTGACAGTCTTCTTGGAGAAGGTGGGTTTGGATGTGTTTACAAAGGTTGGCTCGATGAGCAGACTCTTACTTCGGCGAAGCCTGGATCTGGGATTGTAGTTGCTGTGAAGAAGCTTAAACCACAAGGCTACCAGGGCCATAAAGAGTGGCTGGTGATTTTCTCTCATAATCTTCTTAACTTTTCTTTATTTTTTTCTCTTTGCTCTCTTGCTCATATCTAATTGGGTGCAGTCGGAAGTAAATTATCTTGGCCAACTCCATCATCCAAATCTAGTAAAACTTATTGGATACTGCTTGGAAGATGACAACCGGCTTCTGGTCTATGAGTTCATGGCTAGAGGGAGTTTGGAGAATCATCTATTTAAAAGTTAGTCAAAGTTTTATGTTATATTTGAATTTATCCAGGACAATTTCTTTACAGCAAACATTGATAGCCACCAGAGTAAATGCTCATAATCCAGTTTTGGATAACCATTTCCTGAGGCTAACTATAAGCTAGAACACAAAGTTTTGCTCATGTCCTTGCAAAATAAATGCTAATGTGATCTCTATTTTTGAAACTATGCCTTATTCAGGGAGTGTGCAACCTCTTCCATGGGAAATAAGGGTTAAGATTGCCATAGATGCTGCTCGAGGGCTCTCTTTTCTTCACAACTCTGAATCACAAGTTATATACCGTGATTTTAAAGCTTCAAATATCCTGCTAGATTCGGTATGTGGAATGAAAACCAAATGCTCTCCTTTAGCCCCTATACTCATTGCTCTTTGTATCCCTGCAGTTGTACTTGGTTACATTTCATTGAATGAGTGTTCCAGCATTTATTATGATTCTTTGGTTGTTGCAGGAATTTAATGCAAAACTTTCGGACTTTGGGTTGGCAAAAGCTGGCCCCACTGGGGATCAGACTCATGTAACTACTCAAGTTATGGGTACTCATGGTTATGCAGCCCCCGAGTATGTTGCTACAGGTTACACCTTTGATCCTATAGGCTATAACTATGGTTTTTTCCAGGAGTCCTACCTCTTGCATTGTGGTAGCTAAGATATGTTGGTGCTTTTAAATGGTCATAAAATAATAGATTTTGAAGTTGCTGCCCCCATTGCTTCCAAGTTTTCTGAAGAGTCATTTAATGTATTATTCTTTTCCATGTATTTCTCTCTTCTTGCTCAACATTTGACATGCCGTTCAATACTTTTATGTGGCGAAGGTTAGAATTAGGGCACTATCCTAAATCCCTAACGTATTTGACCCATACAACCAGACTCACTCATTTTTGTGGACCGAAATTGGCAACATGAGTTAATACCTTTGGCAAACACATTTGATGGAATTTGCAGAAGAAGATTCTTAAGATAGAAGGGCTTGAATTTCTGTCGCGAAATAGACAGTATAAACAGCATAATGCTTTCGGACCATTACCAGTTACATTTGTAGTATGGTCATGTGTTACTATGCATGCTCTTCCAAGAGGGAAGCTCGCCTTTTGCTATTAGTTTGAGTACGCCTTTCTTTATTGGCAAGTTCTCTCTTGAACAGAAACTGGAGTTTTGTGCTTACAAATGGGTTGGCCAATCTGGTTAAAAGTTCTTAGATGTCATGGGCAAGTGATTGGATTGAGTGGTTTACTTACAATTGTCTTTGTCAATAACGCAATTATTTGTTGTCCTAATTATAAGATTTTGGATGTTCAGCCCCAATTTGCATCGAGTTCTCAACTATTGTCTCGTCAAATAATTTACCCATGAAACGAGACTTCTTCTTGAAAACCATAAGGTATGCAGTAAAAAGGGATTAAAGTAACTGGTTCAAATCTATTGAATTTTGGTCATTGCGATCTGAATTCTAATTTTGTTTCCCCTTCTTCAATTAAAAGATGCCACCTGGAGTTGAATTGAAACACCAAGTGGTAATTCCTTGTGTTTAACCACGTCTTTGTTTTATGTACTCATCAATGCAGTTGGGCTTCCACTCTTCTAAAGAAAAGGAGAGCAAGTATTTATGTGATATAATTTATCTGATATTGGCATTTCCATTGTGAATTACTTAGGTTGTGATAGAAGATATCTTCTATTTTTTAAGGAGATATGATTGCTAATAAACTTTTCACCTTCCTTTACTCTTGCAAGATGGTAGACACTAGCTAATAGGCTTCGACTACATCCTAGTCACATTGTGAACATAGATAATTCTAATAAGATAAAGTAAAAATGTCACATAGCAAAAAACAAATCTGAGGTCGCGAAAAAAGGCTGTTAAAAATCTACGTTGCAGGAATAACCTCTGAGGTCTGGAAACTTGCTTTCTACCATGGATATGTGTAGATTTTTGTGGTAATTATTGTCTTGCTTATGCCAATGGTTAAAAAATCTTACTATATCTTTTAAATAAGCATTTTACTCTGCATCCTGAAATCTAAACACTATAGGTGACAATATGCATCGCAATCAAGGAAACTTTTAAGGTAAAAAATTCAGTGACGTAATCTGCAAACGAAATCAGGCATAGTAGCAGTGATCATTTGTCTGATATAATGCACGGATATGAATTAACTTCTTTCTGGGGTCATCACAATACATCCACTGTTCTAGCGCTGCTAAACTCATTATCCACAGATTTGAGTGATTAATTCAAGTTTACCAAATTCCATATGTCATTCCACTTCTTCAACAAACTTGTGAGGTCTTTTTTTGCTTTCATATATTTTGCTAATATAAGCATCCACTAAGCTCTTTTATATTCACGACTACACCAATCCAAATGGTTTTTCTTGCTGGCAGGTCGGTTGTCTGCAAAGTGTGATGTATATAGCTTTGGGGTAGTGTTGCTGGAGCTGATTAGCGGGCGTCGTGCTGTTGAGAAAGAGAAGGTTGGTCTTGAGCAGAAGTTAGTGGACTGGGCGAGATCCCACTTGGATGACAAACGTAAGATATTCCGGCTTATGGACACCAAGTTGGGGGGGCAGTATCCTCGAAAAGGAGCTTTAATCATTGCAACACTAGGGATGAGCTGTGTAAACCTTGACGCGAAAGCCCGGCCTCCAATGGATGAGGTTTTAAAAATTCTAGAAAAGATCCCATCTCTTAAATGCGTGTCCGTAGGATCGCCTTCAGAGAAACAAACTCTACCTAGTCCCATTTCCAAATCCCCAAGACAGGGTGACCTTCCTTCACCGATGACCCCAACCCCCCGTGGATCTCCGTTGCCATCCCTCATGATCCCCACAGGAACGATGATTATCGGGAGGTAGAAGATGAGGCAGGTGCTAGTTTTCAACTCTACTTAGTTGTATGTAGTAAATCCTTGTCCTAGTTTATTAGGCGTAGTATCTTTTCATCTTACTTTGAACTCAGGTTGCTGCATGGTGAAAAAACTGTTTGGTCACTTGTGTTGTGGATGACAAATGTGACGGAGGAATGGAGGGCATTTGAAGTGTACATATATAGACATTTTAACCTTCTAATTGCTTTTCTTTCTGTGGAAAATAGTTTCCTCACAAAAGCGTGTGACACTGCTGTTATGGAGGTGTCTATGCTTTTTCATTTCTTTTTTCATTTTTCTTTATCTGAACGGGAGAGGGGTCTGTTTCTGATGTGTATATCCCCCAATAAAGGATTTGTTTAAGTTAGAGATCTCAATCTTACGGTGAAGTTTAGATCAATATATACGCCGTCGTAATCCAGATCATCAATCTTGTATGATTTACTGAACAAGATACTTGTATAATAAATCACATTAATCAAAGATTGATTCGTAGCAAACCTGAGCCATCATTCTGGGTATGATAATTTGATGGTAATCCACTAGGCCTTGTTCTGTCTATACCATCTACCAATAGAAGTATACAAAATGGGTGGGTGCTAACATAAGTTCCAAATAAACAGCCGAAGTTTCAACCACATTTGTTTCCCTTGTTTGGTTGGAAAGTCGTATTATAGGAAAGGAAAATTAAATTTATTTGCTCGTATGTATGCACGTGCAAGAGAATTTTGTTAGAAAATTGAATTGCAGTTTGAGGGAACTAATCAAGCAAATGCCGATCAAGAATTGACTGGTTGGGTGGAAAGGACATTGCTAGACAACACAAGTAGGAGACAATCGTGTGTAGCAAATTTGTGTGCTAGGTTACACTATCCTCCTTATTACGATATAGTCTGGCTTTGCCCCTTCCCTGACTTTTGTGCAAAGGAGGATTTTTCGTGAAAATTTGTATGCAACAAAATTGATCCAATTTCTCCAGCCAAGTTGGGTCAAGCTTAGACACGTAAACAGTACACGTTAAATTTATCGTGTCTGCATGATGCAATGATTTGAACTATGGTTGTGAATACCGTATCGTACCGGCCGGTACCAATCGTTGCATACTGTTTTGGCATAAAAATAATACCAAATACCTCTAGTACCGTACCATTCTCAATACTGACCTGTACCGGCCATACCGGCTATATCAACCGGTACCGGATTTCTGTTTTTTAAAGACTTGCGGAAAAAATTAATGTTTTTGGGTTCTCTTTGTGGGATGCGGGTGTGTGTGTGTGTATTGATAGTTGCGGTAGATTCAATACGATATCCGATACATGACCAGTACCGGTACGTATCGTACCAATAGAAAAATTGATACTCAAACCAATCCGATGTTCAGAACTTAGATTTGAACTCAAATACGTATTTTAGCCTTGCCAAAAACAATCATCACCTCACTGCCCACACCATTGCTCTCAACAGGAATATTCGGTCTTGCTTTAGTATTATATCTTCTAATTCGAGAAGGCCAACTACAAGACAAATTTCATGCAAAAACAAAAAAACCTCTCTAAATTATATATTTGGTCTGTGCTTTAGTATTATACCCTCTAGATTGAGGTGATTTTGGGCGAATGCAATAATTATCTTACAATATGAGTATATAATTTTTTTTTTCTTTCAATCAACTAAAATACATATGTAGTTATTTCTTATTGTTGAAAGAAATTAAGAAAAAAAAAGCACATAACAATTAGTTTTGTTTACTTCAACTTTGTCTAGATCAAACGAATTTTTTTTTTGTTACAAGGGACTAACATAGTAATTATGAGGAAAATGAAAAAAAATTATACTTATTGGTGTTAGAAAAATATACTTGCGTGGCAAAAAAAAACAATATAGCGTTCCTAAAAAAAATTAAAATTTTGAGTGTGAACTCGGCCTCAGTATACCTCACTTATGGTGTCAAGTTCGACATGATTTAAAGTATGACAACAATTGACTCTCAAATAATTGTCGAAATCATAGTCGAAGAGTAGTATACCAAGACCTCTTCGCTGAATTACAGACCTGAACATGCCAAGGGGTATTTAGAAGCCTAATTATTTTTTAATTATAAAAATTAATTTATAGATTATAAATTGTAAATTATAAACTGAATAAATTATCAAATTGTAAAAGTATTTGAATAATACTACATAACAGATTTTTACACACTAGTAGTGTCTGGGATATACGTTAAAAAATAGGGAAATTTAGTGAAAAGCACAATTTTAAGGTGATTTGGCTCATTAAGTTCAAGCTAATTTGATTTTTGAGTTACAATCCATTGTTTTAAAAGTTTTAATAGTTAGGATTCATTCTTTTCAAAGTATTAATACGTTAAATCCTTTGGTTGATAAAATTACCTTTATTATAATGTTACATTAAATTTAAACAAATCTTGAAGCCCCTCACCACTTTTTGGTCTACCAATTTTTTTTGTAATTTTTTATTTTGCATAGATTTTTTGTTGATTATTGGTTCTTCTTGATAGGAAATTTAAAAAATAAAAAAAATAAAAAAACTATACTCAAAAATTTTAAAAATTTCAGAAAATATAAACAATAAGTTAAAACATAGTTTGTGCCACTACAACCTTTTAGTGCACTAATTTTTTCCTAACTTTTTATTTTGTATATATTTTTTATTGATTATTGGTTCTTCTCAATAAGAAATTTTAAAAAATTAAAAAAATATGTTCAAAAATTAAAAAAAATAAAAAATATATGAAAAAAATAAGTCAAAACATAGTTTGTACCATTACAACCTTTTGTTACACTAATTTTTTTACAACTTTTTATTTTTCATCTATTTTTTATTGATTATTAGTAGAAAGTTTAAAAAGTTAAAAAATTATGTTCAAAAACTAAAAACAAATAAAAAAATATGAAAAAAAGAGTCAAAACATGGTTTGTGCCCTCACAACCTTTTGGTACACAAAGTTTTTTGTAATTTTTTATTTTTCCTCAGCTTTTTATTGATTATTGGTTTGTCTCGATAAAAAATTTCAAAAAATAATAAAAAACTATGTTGAAAAAATAAAAAAATGTCAAAAAAAGTCAAAACATGATTTTATCAGCGATTATCATGACTTTTGTCTTCTCAATCTCTTATTAATTATATATAAATTGATTATCATGACTTTTATCTTCTCAATCTCTTATTAATTACAGATAAATCGATAATACTTGAATTTTACTATTTTATCGACGTAATAGCACGTACAATACATAACCTTTATATGAATGAGATAATAGCCAACAAATAAAGTTATCTGGTAACATTTTGACATAATTGAAATACAATAATAAACAAAAACAAATAAGGTTATTTATTATAATTTATCCTCTGTACCTTTACATATGATAACATCTGATAAGATTATCTGCTTTAATTTGTACTCTCTGTTTGACGTAATATAAAAATAGATAATTTTATCTGTTGTAAATTGATCTCTATATTTATTCATAACATATCAACAGATAATGTTATTTATTGTAGCTTCATATCTGTATCTCTGTATAATAGTGAAAACATAATAATAAATCAAAACATATAAGTTTATCTGTTGTAATTTATTCTCTATACCTTTGTATAAGATAACATCAAATAATATTATCTGTTATAATCTTCATGTCTTTAATAGAAATAAAGACATTGACAACAATTAGAACAAATAATGTTATCTGTTGTTTTGGAATATTATTTGTATTTTTTATTTTTTATGTCTTTAACAAATAATTTTATCTGTCACGTCCTCAATTTCAAACATATAAATAATACATATCCTTTAAGAAAAATATCACAATTTTCACCAATAAGTCCAAAAGATTTCATTTATGACCAACCATCTAAAAAAAATACAAATTTGTATTACAGTTCAAAGAGGATAACTCAACTCGATTATATCAAATGTCATATTGAACTGTTTAAAGA